>JAJPUD010013033.1:23996-43975 GCA_023553655.1 Myrmecobius fasciatus | reverse complement strand
TGTACAATAATATAACTATTTCTTAGCACCCTTTTTAATGGTGACTATGTGCTCAAGTGCTTGTCAATGCTTGATATGTTTCATAAAAAAAGAGAAGATTTTCCCAGCAGGAGAATAGTAACACCCATAAGGAGAACAATTATCAGATGAGTGGGTCAGTGTCAAGCAGATGTTTCTGTCTGGACTAGTGATATCAAGGCTCATAAGCCAGATATTAGAACTAATTTTGTTTTTTCATTTGGTTTGTTTTTGTTTTAATTTGTTGTTTTTATTTCTAATCCATTCTGATTGTGATACTGAGTCAATTAGTGGGATGGTGTGTCCAGGATTATGTGTATACTGTGAGGGACTGCTTTGTTACACAGTTGAAAATATCAAGTGCCTGTAATATATTAATTATTATAGATTTTTATCTCAATATTAAGTAAATGGTTATACTTAAGATAAAACCTTGTCATCATTGTAAGTCACTGGCTTGGTATAAATATGAATCACAAATTTGGGGACTTCAGACCTATGGGGATGAGCAAGGAAAATAAAATCCTCACAGTAGGCTTATTCTTGAAGACCCTAAGTCATATAAGGATATAAACAGTCGAACCATAACTAGTCCTTTGTAATTTCCCTTTCAATTTATCTTTTTATGCTTGTCTTGAGTCTTTTTTAAGAAATCTATTTATTTATTTTTGGGGACAAATTGTTTTATGAATCATGTTGGGAGAGAAAAATCAGGGTGAAAGGGAAAATCCATGGGAGAGATAAAAAACAGAAAAAAAAAAGAAGTGAACAGAGCATATGTTGATTTAACTTCAGTCTCTTTCCTTCTTTTTCTGGATGTGGATGGCATTTTCTGTCCAAAGTTTATTGGGGTTGCTTTCAATTCTCTTTAGTCTTTTGGTTGAATGTTAAATTTTCTTTTTGGTTCTGGTTTTTTTTCCTCCCTCAGGAATTCCGGAAAGTTCTCTATTTTGTTAAATATACATTTCTTTCCCTGTAGCATTATACTCAGTTTTCCTGGATGGGTTAGTTGTAATACCAACAACTTTTCTTTCCATAAAAACAATTTTCGATTCCTCCTTTCCTTTAATGAGGAAGCTGCTAAATCTAGTGTCATGATGACTGTGGCTTCATGGTTTTTGTTTGTTTGGTGTTTTATTCTGGTTTCTTGGAGTATTTTCTCCTTGACCTTAGTATTCTGGAAGTTGGGTATGATATTTCTGAGAGTTTTCATTTTGGTATCTGGTCAGATGATAATTTTAGATTCTTTCAATTTGTATTTTATTCTCTGGATATAACATATCAGGAGAGTTGCTTTTCTTTATACTTTCTTGAAGTATGTCTAATTCTTTCTTTGGTCATGCATGGATTTCAGACAGTCCAACATTCTTAAATTATATATTTTGACCCATTTTCCCTATCTGTTGCTTTTCTGGTGAGATATTGAATATTTTCTTCTTTTTTATGTTATGGAGTTAATAGTTTCTACTTGCTGATTCTAATATTTAAGAATTCATTTTCATCACATAGCTTTTATTTCCAAAATTCTCATTTTCTCATTTTATTTCTCAAATTTTCCCTTTTCCACTCAATTCCTTTAACTTTTCTAGGAATTCTTGTTGTACTTATGTCCAATTTACATTCTTGAGATGTTGATCTTTTTATATTGTTGTTTCTGCCTTGATCATCCTTGTAACAATATTAGTTTTTGATTGTTGAGTTCCTTTTTGTTGTTTACTCCATTTTTCCAGCCTATTTTTTGACTTTGAACTTTATGTTAGGCTCTGTTTGCCTAGGGGATTGGAGACATTGTCCCAAGCTTTATGCTGTTTTGTGCTATGGTTTAAAGAGTTAGTTCTGGAAATTTGCAAGATTTTGTTGCTTCCAAATTGTCGTGGTCAGAAGAGAAATATAGCCACTCTTTCCTGTTGTGTCATCTGGTCATTACTAAGAAAAAGCCCCTGTTCCCTTTTACTCACAAGTATTTGTACTTTTCTTGATACTGGACTTGTACAAAATCCCTCTGTACTCTTGTATCTTTTACAGTAAATGTGTTCTTTTCTACCTTGGAACTGGGATCCAGAACCTGGCAATAGAGTTGCAGTTTCTGGTCTTGTATCTAATGTCAGCTCAGGGCTCTCCTGCTATGTTTTTCTGACCAGTTTAACAATATCTCCAGCCTGAGATTTTTTATAGTTGTTGCCACCACTGCTATAGTCATTCTAAAGCCTACCACTGGGATTGAACTCTGGTGTATCTGCATCACCCCACCCCACTCCAACCATCTTTTTGTCCCAGATACTGGGATTGACATTCTAAGTTGTCTTGAATTAGGAAAAACAAAACAAAACAAAAAAACAAAACAAAACATTCTTACCCAATCTTTTTGGTGATTATGCTGACCTAGAATTCAATTTGTTGTCTTATTTTGAAATTATTTGGAGGGGAATGTTAAGAAAATTTACATTGGTTGCTACTTCTAATCTGCCAACTTGATATTGTGTGATTAAAAAAACAAAACAAAACAAAACAACAACTATTTTTCTGGATCTCTTGAAGTTTCTTTATCATGATACTGATTTTTGAAATATTCAGCTATTCCAGTGTATTGAACATTGAAGGACTACAAACATTTTCCTAGATGTTATAGAGCACATAGAAATTAAAATAAAACAATAACAAAACAAAAACACTACAATGCCCTAGTTCAATTCAATTAACTATTTATTGAACACATTATATGTTAATCATTGGGCTATTTCTTTTAAACTATAACTCTCATTACCCTCAAAAAAGAAAATTATTTTTAAATTAATATCAAAATGCTATAATGAAAGTTAGAAAATGATTTTATATAAAATAATGTATGAACTTATGGTAATGAGAAACTCATCATCTCAATGTGATTGCGAATTCTGTAGATCATAGAACCACATAAGATTATAATAAACCATAAGTTTTTTTGGGAGGTGGGGTTGGAATCTTTAGCAGGAAATAGGGTAGACCTAAAATGAAATGAAATATTTTTTGAAATTTCACATTTTGAAAATGTGAAATATTATTCTGTTTTTAAAAATTATTTCATAATCTTTAAAAATAGGATTCCAATTACAAATTTTATTTAGTATTACCTGACTTAAACTACTTGATACAACTATGTAGTCAGGACTTAGAAAGTTATTTACTTAATAACCTATAATGATCCTGACTGAGTGAATGATACAACCTTTTTTTTCTGTACAATTTAAATTTTATTAGAGAAATTTTTCCATGGTTATCACAATTCTCAGAAACTCTTCTAGGTGTATGCATTTCACAGAGAATATGCTAAAACTAGCATCTATAATGCTTCCTTTCACAACCCTGTTAATATAAGAGGTCTTTCTCATGTTTGTCTAAATTGAAATTCTTAAACACTTGTTTGATAGTAATCATGAGTCCCTACAGTGCTTAATTTTACTATAAATCCTTAAATGATAGCTTTTTGAAACTTGAGTGCAATTGGACCACCATTCTATGGTCTATCATCATACAGTATTTTATACAAATTGCTGTGATAGATAACAATATAATATCTAACCATAGCAATTAATTTGATGAAAAATTGACAGATGAAACAGCAATTGATGGGGCAGTTAATTTCATAGGAACAATATTCTAAATTGGAGCTTTGTTCCTAGGCAACCAAATTCAAATGATAAAAGCTTCAATATTTTTTTCTAAATATCTGAGAGTAAATGGGTTTTATAAGACTGACAGTTTTGTTTCATTTTGTTTTTCCTTAAAGAAGTACTCATTTTTCTTTCAGTTCCAGAATCCTGTGATTTTCTCATTTGGTGACTGGATTAGTGTGGGGGCACAATGGCATTTGCTACTTTTTTATTAGAAAAAGATTGACCCACAGACTCATGCCATTTTATTTTTATATATTTAAAAAATCTTTCATATGTTTTCCCTCATTTTTACCTCTTGGTGGCAAACAGACACAGCAATCCAGCCAAACTAACCTATAGTCTGTTCCAAATACTTTACTTCTCATTTTACAGGCCATTTTCCATTCTATGTTAGCTCTCATATCTTTCTTTTTCCTCATACAATAATTCTATACATTTAAAATGAAGTAAAATCATCACCTTTTATATGAGTAATTTCTAGATGCCTTCATTTACTAGTGCCATCCCCAACTTGGATTTAACTATCCTGCATTATTGATTCTCTCTATGTTTATACAAGACCTTATTTTTTTTCTCCCATTAAAATTCATGTTTAGGAAGTATTACTTAATTTATTATGTTTTGAGCTCCTGGTCTTTACAAAGTGCCTGGAACATAGTAAATGCTTAAAATGTTTTACTTATTTTTTTTAATTACTATTTTGTTGTCTGCACATTTTCTTCAACTTTTGAATTTTCACATCTTGATGCTAATGAACTTCTAGGACTTAGTGCATTAGAATCCTATTTTTTCTGAAACATAATGGACCAACTAATATGCCCTACCTTACAGACTTGTTTGACTGCCCAAGGTAAGCTAAGGGAATGAAGGCTTCTATGAGTGAAGGAAATGTAGTCCCAAATATCTACTCAACCTGAAGTTAGGGAGCATCAACAAGCTCTCTCATACACACTAGCTATGGATACCTTCCATATGTTTTCTTTTCATGTTATATTATTGTCTATGTTTTCCCTGTTTAGAAAAATATCATATATATGAAACAAAAAATATTATATCTACACCAAATGAATAAAATCAGATGCAAACAAAATATTATTGTCCTAATTTACCATATGAATATAAGAATCATGGAATCTCAGAGTCAGAAGGAATCACAGTAATAATCTAAAGTAATATGTATCTTAATGCACATCTCCTATACATCTCAACTAGGCTTCCATTTAAAACTCCAGTTAAGGAGAAATTACTGTTTTTCAAGGCAGTTCATTGCACATTTAGAAAACTCCCATTATTGGAAAATTTTTACCCACTCATGCTGAACAGAACTCTTTCTCCATATAAATTCTACCCATACATTACTTCTGACTTTGTTGTCTTTGGCCAGGTAGAATCACACAAAGTGCCATGCATTTAATAATTCTTTAATTACTTGAAGGCAACTACAAATTTCATACACTCTTTTCTTTTCACTCCATTTCTTGTCTTTTTTTTAATTAAGTATTTTAAGTTCATATATATTTTTTCAATATAACTTCTAGTCCTCTCAATGCACTGGTTAGTATACTTAAAATATAATCCAGTCTGCTACTACACTACAGAAACATGATTCTAACAAGGCAGTGCAATATTATAGCTATGTTATGATACCGACAGAATGTAAAGGGAACTATTCCCCTTTTCTCTTCCTTACTTAAAACCAGTGATAATTAATATTTTATGTCTCACGGGTTCTGGTAACTTTGAATCCCTTTCAAAATAATTTTTAAATTCATAAAATATACTATGATTACAAAGGCAATCAGTTACACTAAGATATCCTCTGAAGAACTCTCCTCTTCAAAAATAAATACAAGATTGACTTGGAATAAGCCTATTTTCTTTCCCATATGGACCTGTTAATCAATAATGGAAATATGCCTTTCCAATGATGTAGTAAAAACAGTTATTTCTTCTACGATATATATTTTTCAAATTCTGCTGATCTACCAGTTCAGTAACCCTGTCAAAAAAGATATAAGATCAGCTTGTCATGACCTGTTCTTAATAAATCCATACTGACTCTGCATGATGACTGCTTCCTTGTATAAATGGTTTTAAATCAACTCTTTAATAGTATGTTCTATAATTTTTCCTAGAATTGAAGCCAAACCACTAAACTATCATTTTAGACATTATCATCTTATCTTCCCCATTTTGGAAAAGTGTGTTGATTGCCTATATCTCCTGTTTTAATACTTCTACCCTCATAACTTTTCAAAGATCATTAGGAATTAGCTCATCAATTATAGCACTAATTCATTAAGTATCCTCAGATGAAGCTCATCTGATCGTGGTTCCTGAATCTTTTTAAGGGCATATAGGTTTTTCCCTAATAGTTTCTGTTTTCTTTTCTATTTCACCATTCCATACAGACCCAGAATCTATATTTTGCCATTATATATTGCATTTGGAGGGGGAGGCCATACAGCTTTCATCATAATTCAAATACCACTATAAAACTCTGAAATTAATTCTAGGTGTATAGTTTTGAATGATGCTGTTTGGAATCTTCAAACATTTCATTCCAGGCTTGTCTGCCATAAAATGCAATTAAAATTAAAATTTTAAAGACCCATTAGGGACCATTGCAGCTGTTTGGATATGGTTAACCAAAGAGTCTGTGATACCAATGAGCCATAGACAGCTACTGAATAATCATATGCTAAAAAATTGAGGATGAATTATTATAAAGTATACTAATGAGAGTATAAACAGAAAGAATAAAAAAGAAAATGTAAATATCATTGTTATTGCTCATTATACTACAGAGAATAAAATGCATTTTTTTTATTTTGCTGATTTTATCTTTTGCATAAAGGTAAATGTTTGAGTATAGTATTTAAGCTTAAAATATATCTTTGATAATAGGTAAAAGCCTTTTTGCTGGTTGCATAAAAATACTGAAAGTAGCATTGAATTGTAATTTTTTGACTACATCAAGGATTGTCTTCACTCTACCATAGTTACCTTCAAATGTTTGAAAGAAATATAATTGCATCAATGCTTCTAGACTGCTGAAACATTCAAGAATGGCACCAGATACAAGAGACTATAGCTGAGTTAACTGCATTCCAGAAGAATCAAACTAATCTATGTGTGTAATTAGACAGGCTTTGGCAAGTGATGAAAAAGAAGCCCAAATTCTGGCATTCCACTGTGCTCTCTTGCTTCCCTGGTATTGGTAAGAATAACATCACAAAAACTAGCATCCATGAATTTGGACTTTCAACCACAGTGGGTAAACTCAATATGAAGGGAGATAAGCAAACAGAAAACAAAATCATTAGGCCAGCAACCCAAGCCTGTAAACAAGTGTCTGAGAGAATGAAATCCCTCTCCAGCTCAAGATAGACTGAAAAACTTCAAAAAAGGTCAGTTTCACTGGGGATAAAAAGGTGATCAGGTCAGCTCAGACAGACTCTGGAAAAGCTGGTGAAAGGGACTTAATCACAGCACATCAGCCACTAAGACCCTCAGTCTTGTCTCAGTAGAGCAGCAAAGCAGGGGGGCAGTCTCCATTCACAGCTCAGAAGGCAAACTAAGTTGTTTCCTGAACAGAACAAGCAAAGCTTCCCCATACAAAAATAAAGGCCCCCTGTGCTCAAAAACAAGGTTCAGAACTGCACAGGTAGTTTGGGATGGCACCACCTTTGCCCCAGAAGCACAGTTCCACTTTAAAAGTGAAAAAAAAAGAGGAAATATCCAAAAAAAAAGAGAAAGAAAACAAAATGAGCAAAAAAAGAAAAGGATTTTAATGGTAGAAAGCTACTATGAGGCAGAGCAAAACACCAACTCAGGTGAGGACAGAATGTCTTACAGAAGAAATTACAAAGAGCATTTTGAATTGGTCTCAAGCCCAAAGAAGCTTTTTGAAAGTGCTCATAAAAGACTTATATAAGGCAAATAAGAGAATTAAATGAAAAAATGAGAAAGGAAATGAAAGGTATACATGAGAGAGTCAAAAGTTTGGAAAAGGAAAGAAAAAAAATTGTCTGAAAAATAAAATTACTTAAACAGTAGAATTAATGAAATGGAAAAAGAAATACCAAAGATAACTGAAGAAAATGAAACATTAAAGACTTAGAACAGAGCAAATGGAAGCTAATTTCTGAGACAGAAATAATTAGCCAAAAAATTAAAAAGAATGAAAAAAATGAAAGAAATTTTGAAATATTTCATTGGGCAAACAAGATATGAAAAATAGATCCAGGAGAGACAACTTAAAAATTATTGATCTTCCTGAAGGCCATGACCAAAAACAAAAGAGCCTGGATAGCACACTATTAAGGAGAGATCATTAAGGAAAATTGCCCCAATATTCTAGAAACAAATGTTGAAATACTGATTGAAAGAATCCATCCATCACCTTTGAAAAGAGATTCAGCAAGGAAAACCCCAAGGAACATTGTTGCAAAACTCCAAAGCTATAATCTCAATGAAAAAAAAAATACTTCAATAGGCCAGACAAAAACAATTCAAATATCAAAAAGCAACAAATAGGATTATCCAGAATTTGGCAGCTTCTACAATAAAGGATGGGAGGACATAGAAGACCATATTCCAGAAGTCAAAGAACCAACCAAGAATTAACTATCCAGTGAGATTCAGCATCATCTTTCATGGGAAGAGGTGGAGTTTCAATGAAGTAAGAGACTTCAATTATTTATATTGAAATAACAGAATTAAATAGAAAATTTAATCTATAATCACAGGACGCAAGAGAAGCATAGAAAGATAAGCAGTGAAAAAAATATGCTATTTAAAGGATAAATTGTTTACATCTGTAGATGAGAAAATGATGTCTGTAACTCTTGAGAATTGTATCTGTCTCTGGGGCAGACAGAGGGGGTTATTACATGGACTGAGAGTGTGGATAAGAATGGTCTCTGACATTATAACATCAAAGAAAAATATAAAAGCATGGGCAAAGGTCTGTACTGGAAAAAAGAGGAAAGGGGAAGTATAATGTGACAAATTAGGTCACAAGAGGAGATACAAAAGACCTATTACAATCCAGCAAAAAAAGAGGGGGATATGCATTATCTGAAGTTTGATCTCTTCAGCTTCAGAATAAGTTAATCACTCAATTGGGTATACAAATTTATCTAACCCTATAAATAAGTAGGGGGAGAAAGAGAAAAGAAAAGGAAGGGACAAGATAGAAATTAGGGCAGGAACACTAGGGGGAAAGGTAAGAGAAAGGGGAAAAGGATGATAAAAAATAAACTAGTAGGTGTAGTGAGTTTAAAAAACGAAAGTAAGAAAAGGGAAAGGGGTGACAGAAAAAAAAAAAGTAGAGATTGGGATGGGTAAAAAACACAGGGCTGAGGATAGGGTGAGAAGAGAAGACAAGTGTATATAAGGGAGAAAATAGGGTGGATGGAAATACAGAACTGTTAAGTATAACACTAAATGTGAAAGGAATAAACTATCCCCCAAAGTGGAAGAAAATAGTAGAGTTGATTAAAAACAGAATCCTAAAATAGGTTGTTTAGAAAAAGACACATTTGACACAGAGAGAAACAAACACAGTAAAGGCAAAAGGCTGGAACAGAATTTATTAAGCTTCTTTTGAAGTAAAAAAAAAGGCAAAGGTAGCAATTAGGATCTCAGATAAAGCAACAGTAAAAATAGATGTTGTTAAAAGAGACAAGGAAGGAAAATATATCTTAATAAAGGTCACCATAAATAATGAAGTAGTAATGATACTAAATGTGTATGCACCAAGTGGTAGAGCAGGGAAATTTCTAGAGAAAATTTTAAGCCAGTTAAAGAAAGAAATAGACAACAAATTTATTCTTTTTTTAAAGCTTTTTATTTGTAAAACATATATATGGGTAATTCTTCAACATTGACCCTTACAAAGCTTTCTGTTACAAATTTCCCCACCCAGTCTCCACTCCCTTTCCCTAGATGGCCTGAAAGCCACTACATGTTAATTATGTTAAAACACTTGACAAATTGAATATATGTATACATATTTCCACACTTATTGTTGTGCAAGAAGAATAGTTATCTACAAGAAAAAAATTAGAGAAAGGAAACAATGCAAGCAAACATCAACAGAGAACATGAAAATGTTATGTTGTGGTCCACATTTCATAACCCTCTCTCTGGGTGTATATGGCTTTCTTACTGAACAATTGGAACTGGTTTGAAACATTTCATTGTTGAAGAGAGTCATGCCCATCAGAATTGATCATCATATAATATTGTTGTTGCCTTGTATAATGATCTCCTGGTTCTGCTCATTTCACTAAGCATCAGTTCATGCAAGTCTCTACAGGCGTCTCTGAAATCATTCTGCTAGTCGTTTCTTATAGAAAAAATAATATTCCTTAGCACTCATATACCATAATTTATTCAGCCATTCTCCAATTGATGGGCATCCATTTGGTTTCCAGTTTCTAGGCACTACAAAAAGGGCTGCCACAAACATTCTTGCACATGTGGGTCCCTTTCCCTCCTCTAAGATCTCTTTGGGATATAAGCCCTATAGAAACATTACTGGGTCAAAGGGTATGCACAGTTTGATAACTTTTTGAACATAGTTCCAAATTGTGCTTCAGAATGGTTGGATCCGTCCACAGTTTCACCAACAATGTATCAGTGTCCCAGTTTTCCCACATCCCCTCCAACATTCATCATTTTCATTCCCTGTCATTTTAGCCAATCTGACAGGTGTGTAGTGGTATCTCAGAGTTCTCTTAATTTGCATTTCTCTGATAAATAGTGATTTGGAGCACCTTTTCTTATGACTAGATATAGTTTTAATTTCATCATCTGAAAATTGTCTGTCATATCCTTTGACCATTTATCAATTGGAGAATGGCTTGAATTCTTATAAATATGAGACAATTCTCTGTATATTTTAGAAATGAAGCCTTTATCAGAACCCTTAAATGTAAAGATGATTTTCCAATTTATTGCTTCCCCCCTAATCTTGTCTGCATTAGTTTTGTTTGTACAAAAACTTTTTTTAATAATATAATCAAAATTATCTATCTGGTGTTCAATTAAGAGTTTCAGTTCTTCTTTGGACATAAATTTATTCCATCTCTACAGGTCTGAGAGGTAAATTATACTATGTTCCTCTTATTTGCTTATAATATCACTTTTTATATCCAAATCATGAAGTCATTTAGATCTTATCTTGATATGTGGTGTTAGATGTGGTTATGGGTAACTATTCTTTGCCTCTCAGAATCAGACAATCTAACCATAAAATTAACAAGAAGGAAACTATGAAGGTTATTAGGGTCCTAGAACACCAAGATATTATAGACCTCTGGAGAAAATTAAATAGGGACAGGAAACAAAACACCTTTTTTTTTCTTGGCAGTTCATGGCAGCCACACAAAATCTAACCATATATAACTTTTTTATTCAGCAATGACCTACTAGCTCTGCAACCCAAAGAGATGATAAAAATAGGGAAAAGATCTACATGTGCAAAAATATTTATAGGAACCCTTTTTGTGATGGCAAAGTATTAGAAATTAAAGGAACTCCAACCAATAGGGGAAAGGTAAACAAGCTGTGATATATGAATATAATAGAACATTATATTGCAATAGAAATGATGAACAGGCAAATTTCAAAAAAAAATCAGTAAAGAGTTGCATGAAATGATGCAAAATGAAATTAGTAGAACTATAATAAAAATTATACATAATATTGGCAAAATTGGGGGATAGCCAACTATGATTGCCTCAAAGTTTTCACAGCAAAACAATATAAGACAAAAACTAAGTATTCATGAAATGTTATACACAATCAGGAAAAAAGGAAGCCTAATAGACTCTGAATACAAGTGAAAGATTTATTTTTTCACTTTAAGGTCTTTTATGGTATATTTCATTTTTAGATGTTTCTTCTTTCACAACTATGATTAATATGGGGATATGTTTTACAGGATAGCATATATGTATATAGCCTATAGAAAATTACCTTTTCAGACCAAAATAAAATAAAAATTATATTCAATAAAAGGCCACGGAAAGATAGAGTAAAATCAGTTGGAAATTTTGTAATATAATTCAGAAGAATGAATGGCACAAACAAGTCACAAAAATAATCAATAATTTCATCCAAGAGAATGACAATAATGAGATAACATATCAAAACCTATGGAATGCAGTCAAAGTAGTTTTAGGGGAAATTTTATATCTCTAAATAGCTGCATGAGTAAAATTGAGAAAGAAAAGTTCAATGAATTAGGCACGCAACTAAAAAAATAATAAAACTAGAAAAAGAATAAATTAAAAACTCTCAATATCAAATACTCAAACTCAAAAGGGAGTTTACTAAAATGAAACTAAGAAAACTATTGAACTAACCAAAACAAACTGAGTTTGTTTTATGAGAATAAAAAAACAACTAAATAGACTAATCTTTGGTTAATTTGATCAGAAAAAAGAAAGAAAAAAATTACCAGCATTAAAATGAAAGGGCTGAACTTCCCATCAATGAAAAAGAAATTAAAACAATAATAAGGAGCTATTTTGCCCGACTAAATGGCAGCAAGTCTGACAATTCAACTGAAATGGATGAATATTTACAAAAATATAAATTGCCCAGGTTAATAGAAGAGAAAATAAATTACATAAATAGCCCAGTTTTAGAAAATGAAATTAAAGAAGTCATTAATGAATTCCATGAGAAAAAATCTCCAGCACCAGGTGGATTCACAAATGAATTCTACCAAACATTAAAGAACAATTAATTCCAGTAATATGTAGACTATTTGGAAAAATAGTTAAAGGAAAACTGCCAAATTGCTTTTACAAAGTAAATATGATTCCTAAACCAGGAAGAGCCAAAACTGAGGAAGAAAATTAGAGACCAATCTCTCCAATGGATTTTGATGAAAATTTTAAAATATGATATTAGCAAAGAGATTACAGAAACTTATAAGCAGGATAAACAATATGACCAAGTGGGAATTATAACAGAAATGCAGGGCTAGTTCAATATAAAGAAAACTATTACCATAATTGATTATATCAATAACAAAACCATCAGAAATCATCTGATAATCAACTAGAATCTACGATTCTTTTAACAAAATATTGCACCTATTCCTATTCAAAATACTTGAGAGCATAGTGATAAAGAAAGCTTTCTTTAAAATAATAATCAGCATTATCTTTAAACTAGAGAATCTGGATGCATGCCCAATAAGATCAGGGAATTAAACAAGGATGCCCATTATCAGTATTATTATTGAACATTGTAATAGAAATACTGGCTTTAGCAATAAGAAAATAAAAAAGGAATTTAAGGAATTAGAATAAGAAAAGAGGAAATAAAACTATCACTCTGCAAATGATATAATATACTTAGAAAATCTTAGAAAAGCTTCCAAAAACCTGCAACATCTTTGGCAAAGTTGCAGGATATAAAAGGAATCCACACAAATAATCAGCATTTCTATGTATTTATTGACAAAGCCCATCAGTAAGAAATAAAAAGAGAAATACCATTTAAAATTATGGCAGACAAAATAAAATACATTGGGCTCTACCTGTCATGACAAACCCAAGAACTATATGAACAAAATTTCAAAATGCTTTTCACACAATTAAAGATCTAAACAATTGGAAAAATATTAATTGTTCTTGACTAGGCCAAGCTAATATAATAAAAATGAAAATTCTTCTTAAATTGACCTACTTATTCAGTGCCATAGCAATGAAACAATCAAAATATTATTTTGTAGAACTAGAAAAAGAATAATAACAAAATTCATCTGAAAAACAAAAGGTCAAGAATATCAAGGGAATTAATGAAAAAAAAAATACAAAGGTTAGTGGCTTAGCAGTACCTAATCTAAAACTGTATTATAAAGCAGCAGTCAACAAAATCATTTGGTACTAGCTAAGAAAGAGAATGGTGAATCAATAGAATAAATGAGATACATATGGCACAATAATCAAGGACTATAGCAATCTAGTATTTGATAAAGCCCCAAACTTTAAATTCTGGATAAGAATTCACTATTTGAAAAAAATTGCTGGGAAAACTGGAAAAAAATAATACATCAGAAACTCGGCATACACTTACATCTCACATCCCTCATGAAAATAAGGTAAAAATGGATGCATGATTTAGACATAAAGGATTACAATAAACAAATTTGGAGAGAAAGGAATAATTTACCTATCAGATCTTTGAAGAAGGGTAGAATTTATGGCCAAAGACCAATGAGAGAACATTATAAAAATAAAATGGACAACTTTGATTACATTAAACTAAAAAGGTTTGCACAAACAAAACCAACAGAAACAAGATTAAAAGGGAAGTACAAAGCTGGGGAAAAATCTTTATATCCAGTATTTCTGACAAAGGTCTGATTTCTAAAATTTATAAGAACTCTGTCGAATTTATAAGAATACAAGTCATTTCCCAATTGATGAATGGTCAAAGGATATAAACAGACAATATTTAAATGATGAAATTTAAGCCATCTATAGGCATATGAAAAAAGTTCTAAATCACTATTGATTAGAGAAATGCAAATTAAAGCAATTCTGAGATATCATCTCATACCTTTTTGATTGGCTAGGATGGGAAAAGATGATGTTAAATATTAGAGAAGATGTGGAAAAATTGGTACACTGATTCATTGTTGGTGGAGTTGTAAAAAGATTCAACAGTTCTGGAGAGCAACCTGGAACCATGCCCAAAGGATTATAAAAATCTACATTTTTTTTTGACCCAGAAGTGCCATTACTGAGTCTGTCACCTAAGGAAATCATAAAGGAGGGAAAAAGGATCCACATGTATAAAAATGTTTGTAATTGCTCTTTTCATGGTAGGAAAGAATTGAAAAATGAGGAGATGACTATCGTTGAGGAATGGTTGAACTAGTTGTGGTATATGAAGATAATGGAATATTATTTATTGTTCTCTAAAAAAATGATGAATAAACTGATTTTAGAAAAGCCTAGAAAGATTGACTTGAAATGATGCTAAGCAAAACAAATCGAACCAGGAATACATTGTACACAATAACAGCAAGAATGTATGATAATCAACTGTGAATAATTTGCTTCTTCTCAGTGGTTCAATCATCCAAAGCAATCCCAATTGATTTTGGACAGAAAATGCCATCTGCACTTAGGAAGAGACCTAAGGAGACTAAATGTAAATCAACACATGCTTTGTTCATTTCTTTTTTTCTGTTTTTTTAAAATCTCTTTCATGTTTTTTTTTTTCCTTTTGCTTTGATTTTTATCTCCCAACGTGATTTTTAAAGCAATGTGTGTTAAAATAAACCAATTAATAATAATAATAATAATAATGAAACACTAGAACATGAGAGTATTAGCTCTGGGTATCAAAAATCTGGGTTCAAATTCAGCCATTGATATTGTCTATGCAATCCCAGACAATCAACTAAATTCTACTTTCCTCAGCCTCATCATCTCTAGTCTAAGGGAACGGATTTTTTAGTTCTTTTCTAGTTCTACATTAGTCATCATTCTCTTAATACACATTTACAACAATTTACATGTACTAATAGGCACTGTACTAATTATTGGGAAATGCAAAAAAAAAAATGTGTAAAGGACAGTTTATGCTCTGAATTAGCTCACAATTTAATGAGGGAAGCAGCATACAAATAAATGTCCAAAGATTATGTGGGATGATATTTCAAGGGAGAAAAATATATATAAATGGGTATGTATATGTAAATATACCCCATATCCACACAACCATACTCTCAATCTATGCACACTTACAATAACATATTTTATGTAAATACACACATAGATGAAAATATATACACATACAATACATATGTATGTGTGTATCATATGTGAGGGTCTTACATGTAAACATTAAATGCATGCCTCTGGTATATGTGTGTACATACACACATGTACACCATGATTAGTTTTTTTAATATGAAAGGTAAGCGAGTATTTTAAAAACCTCAAATTTCATAGCAATTTCTGTAAGGCAAAGTAAGTTCAACATGCTTTCAAGGGATTGTAGTTTCTAGAGCCCCTATAATTCTTTTTATTTTTCCTAGACTTCAGGTCAGAAGATAAAGGTCAATGTTCTCAATTGCATTGTCTCTTGTGGGTTAAGGACAAGGATTAATGATATTCAGATCCATACACTTCTGCTTCAAAATAATCATCTTGTTTTGTAAGACTTAATAGTTATCAGGTTTCATTGTTTTAGAGTGAGCATTTCTCTCAAGAATGCCAATGGTCACTTTGCTTGGCCATCAAGCCAAGAAAGGTGTAGGATAAAATTCTTTCTATTATCTTTCTCTGTAGGTCCCTCTCTTGTTAGCAACATAAGAATCAAGTTCTATGTAAGTTTCAGATACGCAAATTTTAAAAAGCTCATATTTCTAGTTATAATTACAATGAATTATTTCCTTAAGTTGATATAATATTGAATTATTTTCTTAAGAAATGTACATATAGAAATGTACTACAAAAATAACTTTATTCTACGCAGTACCTAGATAACAGAGAATTCTCATAGTGCTATTGCCCATTTCAAAATTTGAGACATTTGGATTGTTATGACCTCATTAATTTGATAATCGGAAAAGTCTGGGGTGTGATTACAATGCTTTTCTTCGTTATTGTTGCTATTTAAGCATATTTTAATTCACTTGAGTATAACTGAGAAGAATGAGATAGACATTAAATTGATTTATATTTTGTTCAAAATTCCTATCACCATCCTGCTGAAGGGTGAACTGCCTGCTCTTCCCCCCACATCACTTTATCAACTGGGAAAAGACTATTTAGTTCACAAAGGGTTTTGTTTCTTTAACATTTTACATAGTTGTCCAGTTCCAAGAAGCCTTGTCAGAAAAACTCAAATTTTGACAAAACAAATCCTGCTCTTAATGTTGGAACGCCAATAATGTGAGAGAAAGAGGTAGTAAAAAGCAGTGTATAAAAGAGGCAATATATAAAAAAGTCTTTGTATAATCATAATGTTTTTCAAGATTGTTTTGGCTCCCTATGAATTTGACATTGTGGAATGAGCAGCAAGAAATCTTAGGAAGTATACACAGACACAAACACATGAATACACATATGTACCCACACATGTGTGTGTAAATGTATGAATATATTCTATCTAGAGATATATCTATACACATACATATTTGAAATATATTAAATGGCAAAAAGGAAAAATAAGCAATTTTTTTTTCCAAAATATATACAATCTTGATTTGCAGGTTTGCATTACAATTGACTAACTTTGACAGAAATATATGTATGTGTGTATATCAACAACTATGTCTCTCTATAAAATTATATTTATTATGGTTGAGTTATTTTAGTCATTTATAACTTTTTATAAGCCCATTTGTTTTTGGCAAAGAAACTGGGTTGTTTGCTATTTCTTTCTCCAATTCTTTTTTACAACAATACTGAGGCAAATCTGTCACATGTGTATATGTAGGTGTTCACACACAGTATGCACACATATACACACAACACATGTGTATTTTATATGTATAGATGTGTGTGCATATGGATACAGAGTACATGTATATATGAAGCTTGTGTGGACACATTTCTATATTCTATGTGCATACATATGTGTGTGCGTGTGTATGTGTGCGTGTGTGTGTATTCTAAGGTTAAGCATTTCAATAACTTTATTGACAAGTAACCACTCAGAAATCAATGCTGGTACATTTTGCTTCTGATTTCTATAGTCAGAACTGTGAAGGACAGAAGAAAATTAATGAGCATTACCATTAGCATATGAAAATGTATTTTGTAATAAATTATGGTGGAAAAACCTTTTAAACCATCTGAGAAAATAACAAAATAAACCAATAAAAGTCAAAGCCATGTACAACTATATATATATAGAATTATGATATTTCACTGGTATAAATATAGTCACTTGAAATAATAGTTTCATTTATAAATACATAACTTTATTATTTGTGTGCTTTCAGAGAAAATAAAATAAAATCATAATAGAATCCCCTGCTATCAGGAAAAGTTTGAAAGAGAGATATGGGTAGCAAGAATTACTATCAAGTTATAAGTACAAATATAAATAAAACCAAGTCTAAATCAGAAATTGCAGAATATCTATATATATGAGTGTGTTAATTATCTATCTATCCTCTATCAGAATGTTTTAATATGAACCCAATAATAATCAATTAATAATCAAAAAGCAGATCTATACCTACAGCGATGTTGACTACATGTTTACCCTACAAAGAGAAATATAGGAGTTCTCAATGTTATCCCAAGTTTCTTTCCTTCATAAATTACCCCCGACTGTCCTATACCATCTTTCCAGTCTTCTCCTCAACCCTATCTCTTGTGAATATACAAAATAATACTTATAACTCTGCTTTTGAGAATTTTTAAATTGCATTTTATGTGGTACATTATACCATAAGTATTGTATTTCAATTGTATTGTATTTCAATGACCTATTATAACCCTTTTGTTGTTTGATTTAAAACTCTGTATATATGATTTATCAAACAATAGTAGTTGTCTAAATACTCTGAGTAGGAACATCAACAATAGTCATTTATATTGTTTAACCTCATTTATTTTCATTTCATTAAATGCATATTTAAGAATAATTATAACCATAATTGAAACACACTATGAATTGTAGGCAATTTTAAGTAGTATTGTAAATTTATAACTATTAGGGGTATTTAACACCATTCAAAGCTCTTGCCTGAAGCATTTCAAGCATGAGTTAGGAAAAAATAAATATATGTATGGGGGCTCACACATTTATGTATGTATATGTATTTATTTAAGTATATATGTATATTATGCATACATACATATATACATACATATACTCATTCCAATCAATTCCTTGGAGACAAACATTAGAACCCAGGACTTTTGCTTGAATGTTCTCTAGTACTACACATATAAGCACTCACTTTCCATGAAGTCACCAAAAAATCAGCTCCACATTTTTGTACTTGGGGAATATGAATTGATTGGAATAATATAATATATACTAGGAAGTCTTCCTATTACACTCTCTGTCTGTCTGTCTCTGTCTATGTCTCTATCACTGTCTCTCTCACTTGCTAGTTCTTTGTGTGTGTCTGCCTTTTTATCTGTTTGTATTTCTTCTATCTGCTGTCTTTCTCATATTCACACACACAAACACACACACACACACACACACACACAGAGACAAAGAGACAGAGAGAGCCCTATCCAGATTTCAGGATTCTTGTTAAGTCATTAATGTATATTATAGTAGATGAAGTAGGCTAATGAAATGACAAAAGAAGAATTCTACATCATGAGAAGAAGTACATAATCACTGACTGAGTAAGCGAAGAGAGCAAATAGGAATGTGTATATTCATGGTGGATAGTAGAATATTGCATCACACCATAAATGCAATCTATTTAGCCTGCTTCTCTCCTACCTGAACCTCTAACTCTCCCCTCCCCTTTCTGTCCTGTGCTCCCTTTTTTCCAACCTTTGATGCTAGTCCTTTACATTCTATTTTTAAATTCAGACCAACTATGTTGCATGCCAATCTGCTTCTTTTTATTCTTGTGAATTTTAGTTACCCTTTGTTTCCAAAAGCACTCTACTGCCAAGGGCTGCCAAATAATTATAATGCAACACTAAGAAATATTATTTATAAATTACTTTGAAGAGTACAAAATCCTTCATATATTTTGTCTCATTTAATTCTTACAACTTTGTTGGATAGGTGCTACTATAATTCCCTTCTTATGGAAGAGCAAGCAGAGACTTGAAGAATTTACATGATTTGCCAAGGATTATACCACTAACATGTATTTGAGACAGGATTTAAACTCTCTGTTTCCTGACACAAAGTCCTATATTCAAAATTCCATACCATTTAGGTACTAACATATACCCTCAGTACATATATAACTATTTATCTCTATAAATTCCCTCCTCTCTCTGTATGTGTGTGTCTGTTTCTCTCTATATAAAATATCTATCTCTATATTTATATAAATATCTATTTCCATATCTATATTTATATGAATATCTATGAATATCTTTCTCTCTATATATCAATAATTTATTTCTATAAATACCTACTTATCTAGCTATATCTATATCTCTATACAGATTTTCTCCATATCTCTATAAATTATCTATCATACCTCTATCTACCTTTCTATCTACTTATCTATCTATTTCTCTCTCTTTTTTTATCTGTCTCTCTCTCTCTCTCTCTCTCTCTCTCTCTCTCTCTGTCTGTCTCTCTCTGTCTCTCTCTCTTTCT
>JAJPUD010013033.1:0-15578 GCA_023553655.1 Myrmecobius fasciatus | reverse complement strand
TTCTTCTTCTTCTTCTTCTTCTTCTTCTTCTTCTTCTGCTGCTGCTGCTGCTGCTGCTGCTGCTGCTGCTGCTGTTGTTCCTGCTGCTGCTGCTTTGCTGCTTCTTCTGCTTTTTCTTCTGCTTCTTTTTTCTTTATTATTATTATTGTTACCATTATTCACACATTTTCTAGGTTGATTTTGATCATTTCTCTCTATATTCCAGAAGCACTTTTGCTGATTCAGTTGAGCAATGGCACAGATATTTTTCTGTTCTTAATTTGCACATTGATGCTAAATAAATATATATTCAATCAAGTAGAAATAACTGCATGTTGTCAAAAGCATTTAGGTATTGGAACTAATCAAGGCATGAAATGATAAGCTTCAAGATCTTATGAGATAACTTGTTATAGAGTTAAAAAGTCTTGGACTGAAATGAGGTCTGGATAAATCAGTATTCTGTTTTTATCTCAGTGTTCAAAAGCAAATCACTGAACCTCTCTGAGATTCAGTTTCATCATCTGTAAAATGGTTGTTATGAGGATTACAATAAAATCATGCATCTGCAAATAAATCTATATAGAAGTTAGGTACAATTAAAATGAGGGTTTTCAGTGTCTTTTCTATCTTTTGTTTTCATTTTTTTAAAATTTTCTAATAGGACCTTAAATATCTAATTACTAATGCAATGAAAGACTTCTAGAAGGGAAGGGAAAAAAAAAGATCTCCCAATGAGATGTCAGTGAATGAAGTTCTTACCCTGCCTAAATTAAATGCAGGAAAAAAACAAAAACAAACAAACAAACAAACAAACATGACAAATGGGAGGATGGTGAAAGGGCAGGGACTAGTACAGGAAGTTTCAGAGAACAAATATTTGGGGGTAAATTATAGAGTACAGTTTGTGTAAAATTACCACAGTGGGAGTTTTAGTTCCTACTCATAAATTTTAAAAAGGGGAATAATGTTCTTAGTGCTACCCTAGGGAGATAAAAGACAAAATGAATCCACTAGACTTTTAACTTATAGCCAGTCAACAATATTTAACAATATTAAGTAAATAAGCATAGCTCAGTAAATAAATAGAAATAACATAATTATGGTGAAAATCATCTGAAAATGTTTTGCAAAGGAAAAAAGTCAAGCATGAATTCTCTTAAATTATGAGGCAGAGACTAATCCAAAAAGTTTTTAATAACATTTTTTTCCAAAAATAAAAGGTAAATTATAACATGACTTTGGAATTAAAATGACATGCATTTATATTCTTGCCTCTGAAATATACCAGTTATATGACCTATAGCAAACCAATTGACCTCTCACTTCTAATAAATTTCTTTGGATGCATGTTGTAGTTCAGTTGCAGAACTGAATCAGTGGTGGTAGTTTATAGACTGAAACAGGGAGCATCCAAAATTGAGAAATTATAGATCTAGGTCCCTAAAGTCCCAGAATAAAAGTCTCAAAGATGTGAAATTACTTATAATAAGAAATTATACATATATATATATATATGTGTGTGTGTGTGTGTGTGTGTGTGTGTATACATACATATGTTGAAAGTAAAGTAAAATCCCATTTTTCATTTGTGCAGTATTTTATTTTTTATTGAATTTTTTTTTATTTTAAAAACATATACAAGGACAATTTTTCAACATTTATCCTCGTAAAACCTTGTGTTCCAATCCCCCCCTTTCCCCCACTCCCTTCCCTAGATGGCAAGTAATTCAATGCATGATAAACATGGTAAAAACCTACAGATCCAATATAGACAAATGTATTTATACAATTATCTTTTGTGCAATATTTTATTAATTACAGAAAAAAAATTACTGACATAAACAAAATCAATATGGAATTTAATATTTTAAAAGAAAATGTCTAAAAACTACTAATCAGAATTATTGATTATAAACATTTAATCTGATCCTTAAAATGTTCTCTGGTGTAATTCTTTAAGTACTTAGAGAAGTACTCAGGAAGAGATCACAAGAATGTAGTAGATTGAAAGAAATGAATACATAAAAAATTTGTTGAGACTGTCATTTTTTCATGCATTTTAGAAATGCAGTGGTGACATGCCATACATCTTTTCATGGATGTTTTTTTAAATCTGTTTTATTTCTGAACTGGGTCAATTAATTTTTCCTTAGATACTTTGGTGACTTCCATATTAGGAACTCACCATTTTGGTGACTAGCTTTGTGTAGATACTTGGTTGGTCTTGGCCTTACTAAAATTCAGAACATCCATGTTTATTTTCCTTAGTACAGGGATTACAAATCTCAGCCACCCTCCATTCCTACAATATATAAAGAATTTTGAGTTTTGAATTATTACTTTAAGTTATCTGTCTCTTAGAGCTTTCACCAAAATATCTTTGAAATATGAAATTTCCTTCATGTTTAGATATCATTTAGTTCCTAAGTAGGACAAAAATTATTAAATGACTGGAATAAAGTTTTATCATTCAACAAAACATAAGAAGTCATAATTAAAGTCACCCAATGCAAAGTCCCCTAACTTACAGTTTATTTGATACAGAATTGTTATGCATATTATGGGAATGCTTGTCAAAATGATTATGATTTAGCTGGTAGGTTAGAACAAAGTCTTCCAGTTCATTACCTAGTTTACATTTTGGCAGATAACAGAAATTTAGATGAAATGAATATAATGTAAGTACACAAGTCACATTAGCCTGATGAGTTTTTAAAGGTTGATCTAGAAAAAAAATTCCATTAGCTGTAATTGCAGCACAACCTATAGAAGATATATAAATATAAATGTCCATATTTCAAAAGAAGCCTTTAAAGTCTAGTTTTCTCAAGGTGATATGTGTGGTTTTCAGAAAATTCATCTGGTATTATTCTATATACCAAAGTCATAGTAAGAAAAGCATATATCCTATGATCTAATTGAGAAAATGGAAGACAATTTTTGGTAATACAAATATTAAAGGTTTTATTAATTAAGTTCAGAACATGATTTTGGAAACTACAAAAATAATGTGTTTAGCATGATGGTAAAAGAAGAATTGAGTGTGAATTTTAAACAAAATGAATTCTAAGTTGAAGACAACCTAATCGATTTTCAAAACCTTCAGTCAACATATATTAAACATTTACAATATACAAGGCATTGGTGACATATATGATTGAAACTGTCTTTTCTCCATTTGGTTTTTATGTTTGGTCTTTTCTCAGTCTAATATATTTCTTTTTTGTGTTCAGTGTTTTCTTTTGTTTACTCGTTTCTTTAGTCTCAGTATCTATATAGATTAACTCACTGTTGAGTCAAACAACATTCTTGTACCTTTGGATGGTATGGGTACACTTTACTTTATCTAAGAGTTTAGTGACTAAGCATAAATCCTGGATTCTGTAGGAATTGTGTATCTTCTTTTACTATGCATTATGTTAGGCTGCAATGTGTTGTATTAAGTTGAGGACACCTGAAGATTTGGTCAGGTTTAAGTTGTCTAAATACTGACCCAGCTATTCCTTCTGCTATGATAGAAGTTACTAGGTCACTCAGATGCAGAACGTATCTTGACTCTGAATCTCTTTACTTTGTTGCTTTGCCTTCTGCTATGAGAATGGACATTTTGCCACATGTTTCCAAACTTACCCTTGTTTGCTTCCTCTGCTCTCTTTGGCAGAATTTTTATCATCTTTTGGAAAACTCTTGGATTGGGTGTTGCAGGTTACAACTGAATATCTGTAATTTTGTTTATTATTAAATTTATACTATTAATATATAATTTTATTAATGTTAAGCATGTTGTCTTGTTATTCTCTGTAATGAAATTGTTGTTTCTATGATTTGTTCTTGCATTCACTTATTTATTGTATATCACTTATATTTCAGTTAATTTTTAATCTATCTTTCCACTGCCTTTTGTTGAATGTAATTTTATTGCATTATGATCTTAAAAGAAAATCTTTAATATTTTGCATATCTACATATGATTTTGAAGTGTTTATGTTGTTTTAAATAGTCCTGTGTGTGTATTGTGTGTGTGTGAGTAGGTGCCTGAACAAAACACATATTCCTTTCTGTTCCTATTCAGTTTTCTCCAAAGGTCCGTCACATCTAAATTTTATAATATTCTATTTATCTCCTTATTTTCCTTCTTGTTTATTTTTTGGGTGGATATATGGAACTGTAAGAGTAGCCAGCTGGGGTCCCTCACTAGTAAGGCTTTGCTATCTACTTTGTTTAGATCACTTAGCTTTACTTAATTTTTCCTAATGTTTTTATTTTTTTATTTATTTTGTATTTTATTAAAGCTTTTTATTTACAAAACATATGCATGAATAATTTTTAAACATTGATCCTTGCAAAACTATCTGTTCCAAATTTTCCTTTCCCCCTCCCCTAGATGGCAGTTAGACCAATACATGGTAAATATGTTAAAATATATGTTAAACCCAATATATGCATACATATTTATGCAGTTATCTTGCTGCACACACCAAAAAATTTGGATCAAAAAGGAAAAAAAAACCTGAGAAAGAAAACAAAATGCAAGGGAACAACACAGAAAGATTAAAAATGTTATGTTGTGGTCGACACTCAGTTCACATAGTCCTCTCTCTGGATGTAGATGGCTCTCTTCATCACTGAACAATTGGAACTGGTTTGACTCATCTCATTGTTGAAGAGAACCAAGTCCATCAGAATTGATCATCATATAGTCTTGTTGTTGCTATGTACAATGATGTCTTGGTTCTGCTCATTTCCCTTAGCATCAGTTCATGCAAGTCTCTCCAGGCCTCTCTGAAATCATCCTGCTGGTTGTTTCTTACAGAACAATAATATTTCATAACATTCACATACCATAATTTATTTAGCCATTATCCAACTGATGGACATCCATTCAGTTTCCAGTTTCTTGCCACCACAAAAAGGGCTGCCACAAACATTTTTGCACATATGGGGCCCTTTCCCCAGTAGAAGAACTGCTGGATCAAAGGATATGCACAGTTTGATAACTTTTTGAGCATATGTCCAAATTCTTAGCTTCACTTTAAAGAATCTCTGTGCAATACCACTTGTATATATGTTTAGTTTTAATTCATTATCAATGGCACCATTCAATAAAAAGTAGCTTTGTTCCTTATTTTACTTAATTGCATTTGGTTTTATTTAATTTTGTGAAAGATTGGCATTAATTAATTAATTTGTTGCTTCAGCATAACTATGATAGTGTCTGTTCCAGCCTCTTATCTGTTTCTGTTTCTAGTGTATTTCTTGTGTGCATCACATTGTAGTATTCTGGTTTTGGATTTACATTACTACCTGATTCCTTTTTTATCCATTTATATATAAAATTATGACTGCTCCCTGTGTATTTCCATCTATCCTATTCTTCCTCCAATTTGTCCACTCTCTCCATTCATGCTTTCTCTCCTAACAGGTGTTTTGCTTCCCCTGATCTGTTCTTCCCTCTATCAGTCTACAATTCTCCCCTTACACCTAAATTTTCCCTCCTGCTTTATTGCCACATAAAATAGGTTTCTATATTCAACTAATAATGTAAGGTATTCCCTTTTTTGTGCAAATAGTGTTGAGAGCTACATTTAAGGGGTACACATTGCTCAACCTCCCATCTTTTCCTTCAATATAATAGGTCTTTTGAACCAATGTGTGTGAAATAAATTACCCCTTTCTACCTTTCTCTTCCTTCTCCACCCAGTGTAAGACTTTCTCATCCCTTATTTGTTTTTATGTCATTTCCTCAAATTACCCTTACACCTGTACTCTGTCTATATATGTTTGTTCTAGCTTTAATATTAGTAGTAAAAACAAAAACAAAAACTAAGAATTATAATTGTAATCTTGTCATTTAGCAAAGTAAACAATTTACTTCTATTGAATCCCTTATGCTTTCTTTTCCATATTAAGCTGTTTATAGTTTTCCTGGACCTTGATTTTTAGAAATTAAAAATTTTGTAAAATTTTGGCCTTTTTTTGAAAGATTGAAATTCTTCTTTTTCTTTGAATGGACATTTTCCACCCTTAATTTTGCAAGTAGAGTGATTCTTGGCTGTAGTCCTAACTCTTTGCCTTCCAAAATATCAAGCTCCATGACCTCTGATCTTTTAATGTTATAACGGCAATTCTTATATAATCCTGATTGTGGCTTCCTCATATTTGAATGGTCTCTTCCTAGATACTTGTGGTTATTTGTCTTGTACCTGATAGTTTTAAAATTGGGCTGTAATATTCCTTGGAGTTTTTATTTGGAAATTTCTGGAGCTGATTGGTGGATTCTTATTTGGTTTTTTAGACAGCAGTGTTAATTAGAATAATTAATTGGTATTTCCATTCATTTTTCTAGTAAATTTATTTATGTTTAAAATACATTGCTTTGTGAATTATATTGAGAAGGAAAAATCAAAGCAAAAGGTAAAATCCATGGGAGAGATTAAAAAAAACACAGAAAAAATAATTGAACATAGCATGTGTTGATTTACATTCATATGAATGCAGGTGGCATTTTCTGTTCAAACTCCATTGGGGTAACTTAAATCACTGAATGGCTGAGAAGAATCAAGTCTTACATAGATGATCATTGCACATTCTTGCTGTTATTGTGTACAATGTATTCCTGCTTCTGTTTGTTTTACTCAGCATCCCTTTGTGTAAATCTTTCCAAGAATTTCCAAAATAAACTTGTTCATCATTTTTATTGCAACTGGTTGATCTATTCCCCAAATGGTGAATTGAAATGAATTAAAATACTTATTTCCCAAGTCTTTGCTACAAGAAAAAGAACTGCTACAAACATGTTTACCATATGTTGATTCTTTTACTACTTTTATGATTTCCTTGTGATACAAAGCCCATAATGGCATTGGTAGGTCAAAGGATATGCACAGATTAATAGTCCTTTGTGCATAATGCTAAATTTTCTGTACCCTCTTGCAAAGATCTCATTTCCTTTCCCAATTTTTCTTCTAACTCTCTTTTACAATCCTTTTTAAATTCTTCTAAGAGAGCCTTGTGAAATGGGGAACAGCTCATATCACCCTTTGGGGCTTCATCAGGAGCTGATCCGCTTTTAGGGATCATCAGTATGTGAGGTTTATTCTCTTTCTCCATAAAAGCTGTTTTTGTCAGAGTTCTTTTTTTTTGTTGCTTTTTTTTTTTAAAGTTGACATCTGCCCTTAAGGTAAAGGAGCAACAGCTATTTTACTTAGTCTTGGGGCTGGTGTTGCTGAGTGACTTCTTGTACTGGATAAGTGTGACCAGTACCCACATTCTGGGTTTCGGGGGCTCATAATTTGTCTTTTATATTTGCTTTGAGTATCTTCTAGCTAATCTGCTGATCCACTAGCTTGTAATTAGGGCAGAGTAGCCTAAGAGCCTCATAGTAGATTCCCCAGTGAATGGATATTGCACTACCATGGCTTCCTTCCCCTATTCCCCTATTTCTCCCTATCCCCTACCCCCCATTCCAGGTTCCTTTCTCTGTGGTCTGGGCTCAGCAGCCTCTCCCACTGCCTGATTGAAACAGAACTTTTCTGAAGTTCTTCCAAAGTATTTTCTTCTGGAAATTTGTTATACTCCAAATATTTGTGAGTTCTGTTACTCCAAAACCAATTCAGAAACTTAATCTGCTATTGATCTGAGGGCCACTTGGAGGAGCTCAGATAGAGATGTGTCCACTCTCCACCATCTTGGCTCTGCCCCTCCCCTTTCCATCAATTCTTTCTGGATGTGTGACAACTTTTTGCTTTCCTAGGGTTTTTTTCCCAAAGGGGTTTTGACATTGTCCTTTTTTGAGTTTGTTTCTCAATCTTCTCTGTCACAGTGATAATCTTCTGTCATTAAATTATTTTGTTGTTTTTTGCTCATCCTTTTTTTTTCCTGGTTCCTTTTTTTTAAATTTGAGTTCCACTCCTGGGGCAGGCTCTCTAAAGCTTTTTCTGTTAGGGCCTATAGGTCTTTGCTGAAGCCTAGGGGATCCTTGTATCTGGTGCTGCACTGAGGAGCTGAGTTGAGAGTAAACCTGTGCTGCTGAAAAATATAGGAATTTGGCAGCTTGCTTGGTGCCAAGCCAGAGTTCTAGGAATGGTATCTTTTGTATGCTGAGGTGAATGGGACTATCTGTATTTTTCTATGGCTACACTGACTCATGGGGTGGGGTAGTTTGTGGGAATTGCCTATTTGCACAGGACTTTGCTTAATCATAATGCAGTACTCAGAGCTGGAGTCCACCATTTTTCTTGGCTATGCTGAAGTATGTGAAGGGTCCTGGTACTGGTGCTTTCCTGTTCCACAGAACTGGAGTTCAAAATCTACTGGTAGTTTTCTCATGGTGTGAAGTGATGCAGGTTTGCCCTTCCTGAATGAGAAAGACCTTCCTTATTGATCTTCCATGTTTCTTGTGCTTAGAAATTGTTGCAACTGGTCTTTTTGCTAGCTGTTTTTCCCGAATTTATTTTGGGTGCTATTTTATGATTGCTTAGAGCTGAGTATGAGAGATTTATGGCAGATTATTGCTTAATTTGCTATCTAGATTCCTCATGATCTTGTAATACATTTACATATTAAAAATGTATAGAATCAATTTTCACTTAATGATTAAGAAGACAATACATTTTAGGACTATATATCTGAGGAAAAGTAAAAACATGCAGCTTTCCATATGAAAAAATGTTATAGTATTTGGAGGCCCCCCCTTTGTTTCCCTTTATGACATTTGGTAAAGTCTGAAGTATAAATACACTTTAAAGAAATAAGATATATAGTGAAATGAATAATGTAAAGTAGCTTTTGTTTTTACAGAAATTAAATAATAGCAATAATTATAATAATAACAAAACTGTATATAATACTCCAGTGTTTCCAAAGCCTTTACCATATATTATCTCATAAAATCCTCATGAAACCCTATGAATTAGATGATGCTATTATCCTTTTTTTCCAGTTTTTTTTTTGTCTTGCCTAGCAGCACAAAACTAACCTATGCCCATGGAGAAATTTGAATTCAAGTTTTGCTGCCTTCAAGTCTAACACATGATACTTAACACAAATATACCTATTTCATTTCAAATATTTGTCAGTCACATAAGATTTCAATAGAAAATAACTATATAGCTATACCATAACCATTTCATATATCCATTTTCAAATCATTTTGTTTCATTATGCATTTTAAAAAGGTAATTCAGAGAGAAGTCATGATCCTTCTAAAAGCAGTTTATGTCAGATGTCTATGTCAGTCAATGTGTAAAACAGCATAGCTTATAAAAGAAACCAATGAAATGCTAATTTCAGAATTTTCTTTTTTTTTTCTTTTTTGGGTGGAAAAGTTGAACAACTTGGAATCTGTCTCCTGAGAAACTGACTTACTTCCAACAAGAAAACAAAGGACAATTTGAAGGGCATTCATACCTTTTACCTGACAATTCCTTCTTTTCTGTGTGTGTGTGTGTGTGTGTGTGTACGTGTAAGGAGATGATTGGTTAATTTGATTTAGTTCTTTTTGATTGTTTCTTTACTGAACAGGTTTTTTTTTTTTCCTCTTCTACTCCTATTGAGGTAAAAAAAGCAGAAAGAGATATCTACATTAACTTTTCCCATCATTTCCCCCCTTTTCTTTTTCCTTTTCATGCTATATCTTCATTATATGTCTAGTCTTCACTGCAATCCTAACCATTGACTCTTTCCCTCCTGCCCACAAATGCTTTTATATTTTTAAATATCATCATTTGACCCATTCTCATTAGCTATAGTTCTATCTTTTCTCCTAAGCTAAACTCCTTGAGAAAACTCTACTTGTTTCAACTTCCTTTCCTCTCAATGAAATTTATGTGCACTTAAGTAGACATACTAAGTTTCACTTTTATGTAATAAAAGCTTCTTTTCCTTATTTAAAGTTAATTATTAAAACAAGCAAACAACAAAAGCAAAATAAGAATTTGTAACGAGATTCATGGAAAGATTTCAGAGGGTCTGTAAATTTGAATGGGGAAAAATGTATACATATAAAATCCATATATAATATTTGTTTATAATTCCATGTATTTTATAAATATGAAAGCCAAGAGAATGGGCACGTAAGTTTCACAAGACTGCCAAAGGAGTCTATGAGACAACTTAGAGCATCAAATACATAAGTGGTAATTTTCTCAACCCTCTATAAATGTCCATTTAAAAATTTCCCAATGCTTTAAGTTGGAACTATAACGAATCAAAATGTCTAAGTTTATTGGCATCTTTACTGGGAATGAACTATAAATGTAAGTCTATAAAATACTTATGTTTTAATCAAATTCTGATCATTTCTGTAAAATATCATGATAATGCATGCAGTTTGATGAAATTAAATTAAGGACTTTGAAAGCAGTGAATTTGTTTTCCTTTCCACTCTTTCATATAACATAAAGACAAATCAAAATGTTGTCACATGACAGATTGGTTCTTCTCCTGAAACATGATAATTTGATGTTTAATATATTTCCCAAACTACTGGATTCAATGATTCAGTGCTTTCAAGTTGGATATTTCTTTATATTTCTTGCCTGGGGGTGCTACTTTAAATCTTTTCTGGCTGATATTTCCCTCCACTGTGCTCCTGAGAAGTGTTCTTCCTCTTTCCCCTCCCACCCTGTCTTTTAAGATTTCTTTTTTTTTTAATTCCCCCATTTAGATTGTCAATGTTTCTCACAGTGCCTGGCACATCATAGGCATTTAATACTTGTTTAGTGATTGATTGATTAAATCCCTGTAATCTGGCTTTTCATTTCATTTTCCTGTTTTACACTCACTTTCATATAAGCACTCTATAAGCCACTTCCATGAGACTATTTTCTATTTCTTTCATATGCTATAACATATTCTGACATGGTATTTTTTCATTCAATTTTCTTCTTGTTTTCCCAATTACGTCAAGACATTTTTTAGCATTTAGTTTTACAAGATTTTGAGTTCCAAATTTTTCTCTTTTCCTCTATTTTTCTCCCCTTTCTAAAATTGGTTGGCAATTTTCTGTAGGTTATATACATATATGCTATCCTGTAAAACATATCCTCATATTAATCATAGTTGTGAAAGAAGAAACATCTCAAAATGAAATATACCATGAAAAACCTTAAAGTGGAAAAAAATCTTTCACTTGTATTCAGAGTCCGTTAGATTTCTTTTTTTTTCCTGATTGTGTATAACATTTCATGAGTACTTAGTTTTTGTCTTATGTCATTGTGTTGCTGTGAAAACCTTGAGGCAATCATAGTTGGTTATCCCCCAATTTTGCCAATATTATGTATAATGTTTTTATTATGGTTCTATTAATTTCATTTTGCATCATTTCATGCAAGTCTTTCCCGATTTTTTTGAAATTTTCCTGTTCATTTCTATTGCAACATAATGTTCTATTATATTCATAATATCACAGCTTGTTTACCTTTCCCCTATTAGTTGGAGTTCCTTTAATTTCTAATACTTTACCATCACAAGAAGGGCTGCTATAAATATTTTTGCACATGTAGATCTTTTCCCTATTTTTATTGTCTCTTTGGGTTGCAGACCTAGTAGGTCGCTGCTGAATAAGCAAGGTGTTGCTGGATAAAAAGTTATACAAAGATTGCTTGCTCTTTGGATACAATTCAAAATGGCTCTCCAGAATGGTTGGATCATTTTGCAATTCCAGCCACAGTATTTGAGTTTGCCAATTTCACCACATTTTCTCCAACACTTATTAATTTCCTTTTTTGTCATATTTTCCAATCAGACAGCTGTGAAATGGTACCTCAATGTTGTATTTCTTCAATCAGAAGTTAATTAGATCATTTCTTCATATGCCCATAAAGAGTTTTGATTTCTTCATCAAAAATGTCTAGGCATGTCCCTTTTATGCCATTTATCATTTGGGGAATGACATCAATTTGACTTAGTACTCTATACATTTCAGAATTTATTTCTCTTTATCAGAGACATTTTTGGTAAAACTTCTTTCCTACTTTTCTTTTTCTGATCTTGGTTGCCTTGCTTTTGCTTGTTCACAAACTTAAAAAAATTAATATAATCAAAATTATTTATCTGCATTTTAATGTTCTCTTTTTCTTTTTGGTCATGACTTTTTCCTTCTCCATGGATTTCAGAGGTAAACTATTCCTTGATCTAATTTGGTTATGGTGTCACTTTTTATGTCTAAATTATGCACCCATTTTTAAGTTATATTGGTATATAGTGTGAGATGTTGGTCTATTCCTAATTTTGGTCCTTTTGTTTTCCAGATTTTCCAGTAATTTTTATCAAATGGTGTTCTTATCCCAAAAGATGATGTCTTTAGGTTGATCAAACACTAGGTTACTAGAGTCATTGACAACTGTGTCTTATATGTGTCACCAATGTATTCCACTCATTCACTACTCTAATTCATGGCTAACTGAAAATATAAATTTAATGATTACTGCTTTATAATATAGTTTGAGATCTGGTGTTGCTCTTCTTTATATTTTTTTTCCTTTTTTTTTCATTAATATCTTGGCTATTTGGGGGCCTTTTTTTTTCTTCCACATGAATTTTGTTCTTATTTTGTCTAGGTCTGTCAAATAAGGATTTTGGTACTTTGATTGGTATGGCACTGAATAATTACATTTGTTTAGGAAGAATTGTAATTTTTATTATATTGATTTGGCCTTCTGCAAGCAATTGATAATTTTCTAATTATTTAAATCTGAATTTTTTTGTGAAAAAAAAGTGTTTTGTAATTGTGATCTTATACTTAATGTTTGTCTTGGCAAGTTGATGCCCAAGTATCTTATGTGATTTATAGTTTTTTTAAATGGAATTTCTTTTTTTTTATCACTTGCTGCTGGGCTTTGTTGGTCATATAAAAAATGCTGATGATCTATGTGGGCTTATCTACTATCCTATAATTTGCTAAAGTTGTTAACTATTTTAAATAGTTTCTTAGTTGATTCTCTACTATTCTCTAAGTATGTTACCATAATTTATGCAAAGAGGAATATTGGACATTTATTTTTCTTTGCCTACTCTAATTCCTTTAATTTCTTTTTTTTTTCTTTTATTGATAAAGCTAATATTTCTAATACTATATTTAATGATAAGGTTGATAATGGAAACCCATTTTTCACACCTGATTATATTAGGAAGGAATTTTGCTTATTTCCCTTATAGATGATGCCTGTTGATGGTTTTAGATAATGTTTATAATTTTAAGGAAACCTCCCTTTTTCCTCTTCTATCTAATGTTTGTTTTTTTTTTTTTAATAAGAATTGATGTTGCATGTTATCAAAAGGCTTTTCTACTTCTCTTGTGATCATCATATGATTTGTTTTATTTTCTTTTTGGAAAAATGATTATATTGATAATTTCCCTAATGTTGAACTAACCCTGCATTGCTAGTTTAAATCAATCTTAGTTATAATGCACAATCTTTATTATGTATTACTGTAATTGCCTTGTTTATCTTTTCTTGAAAATTTTTACAGTGGGAGGGGCAGAGCCAAGATGGCGAACTGCAGACAGCATTCGATGTGAGATCCTGAGACCTTCCCTCAGACCCAGACAAATTGAGCCTGCGAACTGGTTTGGGAGAGAAGGCTCCACCAAACACTTGGACTACAACGCACTTCTATCAACAATCTACTTTGAAAAAACTTCTGAGAAGGTTAGCCTCAGGGGAAATTGGCCCCTGGTCATGATCAGACACCAGACGGGGCTGGAGTCAGGGCTGCCATAGAGGGGCAGATTTTAGGCACCCAGGAAGTCCCTGGGAGATGCCTGGGCCACTTTGCTCTGCTTGCAGGCAGGTACTTTAGCAGATCTGCCTTTGGTAAAGGGTGGATTGAGAGCAGCTGAAAACGTGGTCCTAGTGTGGATCTATCCCCACCAGCCTCAGACCAGAAGTCAACTCGGCAAACTGCCCCAGGGCAAATTGAAACTGCGGCAATATTCCCTGCTGGTGACTGATACCTCAACTCAAAATTATGAGTAAAAAGCAGAAGAGAGCTCTCACCATAGACAGCTTTTACAGAGAAAAAAATACAGCAGTCCCCAGATACTGAGATTCTGAAAAAAATCCCAGATGAAGTCACAAAGGTGGATGTAAGCTGGTCTCCCTTCCAGAAGGCTTACCTGGAAGATTGCATAAAGAATCTCAAAAGAGAGCTAGAAGAAGAATGGGGAAATAAATTGAGATCAGGGCAACAGAGATATCAAAAAGTGGAAAACAGGACTGGTGAATTGGAAAAATAAAACAATTCACTGAAAAATAAAATTGGTGAATTGGAAAAAATCACCAATTCACTGAAAAATAAAAATGGTGAATTGGAAAAAAAACAACAATTCACTGAAAAACAAAATTGGTGAATTGGAAAAAATCACCAATTCACTGGAAAATAAAAATGGTGAATTGGAAAAAATCAACAATTCACTGGAAAATTAAAAAGGCAAATTGGAAAAAGACAACAATTCACTGAAAAAAAAAAACTGGTGAATTGGAAAAAGACAACAATTCATTGAAAAATAAAATTGGCAAAATGGAAAAAGAATGCATTGAATCAAGAAATTCAATTGGCCAGCTACAAAAGGAGCTAAAAAAGATAACTGAAGGAAATAATACTCTAGAAATTAAAATTGAACAAATAGAAGTAAATGACTCAATAAGACTTCAAGAATCAGTCAAACAAAAACAAAAAATGAAAAAATAGAAGAAAATATGAAATATCTCCTAGGAAAAACAACTGACTTGGAAAACAGATCCAGGAGAGACAATCTAAGGATTATCGGCCTCCCTGAAAGCCATGATGAAAAAAAAGAACCTGGATGCTATCTTCCAGGAAATCATGAAAGAGAATTTCCCTGATGTTTTAGAATCAGAAGGCAAAAGTGGCATTGAAAGAATTCACAAATCACCTCCTGAAAGAGACCCCAAAATTAAAACCCCAAGGAATATCGTGGCCAAATTTCAGGACTATCGCACCAAGGAAAAGATATTGCAAGCAGCTAGAAAGAAACAGTTCAAATACCGAGGAACTGTCATTAGAATTACACAGGATCTGTCAGCTTCCACATTGAAGGATCGAAGGGCCTGGAACCAGATATTCCGAAAGGCAAAAGAACTTGGATTACAGCCAAGAATAAGTTATCCAGCTAGAATGAGCATCATCTTCCAGGGAAGAAGATGGTCATTCAATGATACAGGAGAATTTCACCTATTTCTAATGAAAAGACCAGATCTGAACAAAAAATTTGACCTCCAAATACAGAACTCAAGAGAAGCATAAAAAGGTAAAAAGGAAAGAACTCTTGAGAACTATATTTCTACTATAGGTATCCTTAAGGAATGGGGGTATAATTCGATTTTTCTTTGATAATAATGGAAAGGAAATTAGAGGTGAAAGGGATACCATACTGAAAAAAAGGGGGGGGGAAAGGAGGCAAAATAAAGTAAAAATAAAGGAGGTAAAATAAGGCAAAATCTCATAAAGAGACATAGAAGATCTAATATAATTGAGGGAAAAAAGGGAGGGCGATGAGTATTGTGTAAACCTTACTCTCATTAGATTGGACTCTAAGAGAGTATATCAGACACATTTGGCTTCAAAGAAAG
>JAJPUD010013032.1:11440-45086 GCA_023553655.1 Myrmecobius fasciatus | reverse complement strand
ATTCTGGTTTTTAATCCAGTCTGTTATCTGCTTCTGCTTTAAGGGAGCGTTCATTCCATTCACATTCACAGTTAAAATAACTAATTCTGTATTTCCTGCCATCTTATTTACCCTAACATATACTTTTCTCTTTCTTGTCCCCTTTCCCTCCTTCCTACTGTGTTGCTTTTGATAACCACTTCCCTCAAACAATCCTTCCCCTTTAGAGCCCCACCCAACCCTTTTTTTCCCCTTTCCCTCCTGTTTCCTTATAAGTACATCTATTATTCCCTCAGAACCAAATCTGATGAGGTGGAGATTAACCCAATTCTCATTCCCCTCCCTTTTTACCCCTCAATCATTATAGGTTTACTTTGCCTCTCCATGTGATGTAATTTCCCTTATTTTACCTCCTTTTCCTCTTCTTCTAGTGTTATCCCTTTTCTACCTCTAATTTCTTTTTCAGTTTATCATATCATAATAATCATAAAATCACAGTAATCATATCATAATAATCATAAAATCACAGTAATCATATCATAATCATAATGTAATAATAGATTCATAAAATCAACCCTCATTCTATAAGTATCTGTAACATAAATATAGTTCTCAAGAGTTTTTTTTTTCCTTGTTACCTTTTTATGTTTCTCTTGTGTTCTGTGTTTGTAGATCAAATTTTTTGTTCAGTTCTGGTCTTTTCAGTAGAAATAGGTGAAATTCTCCTATATCATTGAATGACCATCTTCTTCCCTGGAAGATAATGCTCATTCTAGCTGGGTAACTTATTCTTGGCTGTAATCTAAGTTCCTTTGCCCTTCGGAATATCTGATTCCAGGCACTTCGATCCTTCAAAGTAGAAGCTGCTAGGTCCTGTGTGATCCTAATTGTGGCTCCCCGATATTTAAATTGTTTCTTTCTGGCTTCTTGTAATATCTTTTCTTTGATATGATAGTTCTGGATTTTAGCCACGATATTTCTGGGGGACTTAATTTTTGGGTTTCTTTCAGGAGGTGATCGGTGCATTGTTTCAAGGAATATTTTGCCTTCTGGGTCTAAGATATCAGGGCAGTTTTCTTTTATGATTTCCTGGAAGATAGTGTCTAGGTTCTTTTTTTTCATCATGGTTTTCAGGAAGCCCTATAGTCCTTAGATTGTCTCTCCTAGATCTATTTTACAGGTCAGTTGTTTTTCCTAGGAGATATTTCATGTTTTTCTCTATCTTTTCATTTTTTTTTTGTTTTTGTTTGACTGATTCTTGAAGTCTTGATGAGTCATTCATTTCCAATTGTTTGATTCTAATTTTTAATGACTTATTTTCTTCAGTTACTGTTTTTAGTTCCTTTTGCAATTGACCAATTACATTTTTTGTTCATTGCATTCTTTTTCCATTTTTTCTATTTTATTTTGCAGTGATCTCATTTCGTTTCCCCATGTTTCTTCTAACTGTCTTTTAAGATTTTTTATGTAATCTTCAAGGAAAGCCTTGTGACATGGAGACTAGTTTATGTCTCTCTTTGGGGCTTTTTCTGGAGTTGCTTTACCTTTAGGGGCCTCAGGATTTGAGGTCTGTTCTTCCCTCTCTCCATAAAAGTTGTCTATGGTGAGAGCTCTTTTTGGTTTTTTATTCATTTTTTTTAAAGGTGTGAGGTCTGTTTAGGGCAAAGTTTGGACAGTTGCTTTAATTTGCCCTGGGGCAGTTCTGCTGATTGAGTTATTTCAGGAACTGGGCAGTTCTGCTGATTGAATTATTTCAGGTACTCAGCAGCTCCACTGATTGAATTATTTCTGGTGCTGATCAGTCCTGCTGATTGATTGATCACCCTAGGGTGTTGTGTAAGGGCAGCTAGGTCAGATGCTCATCAGGGGTTCAGTGGTTCACAATCTACCCCCCACAAAAGGCAGACCCCCCCAAACCACCTGCCCACAATCAGGACAGAATGGCCTAAGAGGCCCCTAGAAGACTCCCAGGTGTGTGAAAAGCACAACGCTCCCACTCCTGCTCCCACTCCTGTTCCAGCTCCCTGCAACAGCTCCCTGCCCCGGTCTCCCTGTGCTGCAGTCTGGGTTCAGTAGCCCCCCCCTGCCCCATTAAAACAGACCTGTTTTGAGGTTCTTCCAGAGTATCTTCTTCTAGAATCGTGTTGTCCTCCGGATATTGTGGATTTTTTTGCTTCAAAATCAGTCTAGAGGCTTCATATGTTGTTGGTTTGAGGGAAGGTTAGAGGAGGTTACAGAGACTCCTGTCTGATCTCTGCCACCATGGCTCCCCATTTGGGATTTTCTTAGCAAAACTGGTCTATCATTTCCTTCTCCAGCTCATTTTACAGATGAGGAAACTGAGTCAAACAGGGTTAAATGGCTTGGCCAGAGCCACACAGCTAGTATCTGAGTCAGATTTAATCTGACTCCTGAGCTAGGCATTTTATCTCAACTTCACCTTTAGAAGTACTTTTCCTCTGGAAACTTTTTAGCAGATTATTTTGCTACACTTGCTCAAACACACACACACACACACACACACACACACACACACAGAAAGAGAGAGAGAGAGAGAGAGAGAGCAAGAGAGGGAACAACCATAGTCTGCATAGTCTATTCCTTTTAATCACTTTATATAATTTCTGCTGTATCTGGCAAGAAAGAGCTTGGCTCAGGCATCTTCTCACCTGACTGATCAACTTTGATCAAATTTGAGACTTCTCTGAGAGACATATACACCATTGTTGAGGAAGTTATTTGCTAGCATAACCTCATTATCCTGTCACATTTCATCAGCTTCGTTACTTCACCTCATCCCAACTTCTACTTTTTTACTTGGATAACAAGAAGAGAACTTGGATCTAAGGAGAAGTCATCTCAGCTCATCTCATTTCTCACCTAGCTGCATTATTTTGGAACTTCTGTTTTCCCTTGTATATCCCCCAGGACTTTCCCCTAATCCTCCAATCTTATTTTTAATTTCCATTTATCTTTTGTTTTTCCCCATTTAATGCAGGAAGAGATTGTCCTTTTTTGTGTGTGCATATTTTTATTCCTAGGGCTTAACACAATATTTCGCACATAGCTGGTGCTTAATAAAGGTTTATTGACTATTTTATCGACTAGTTTTTTAAATATGCATTAAGTTGCTTTGTCCCCCCTTTTTGTAGCACTCTTTTTTTCTATGATATCAATAGGTAATTTGAATGCAGTAAAAACAAAACTCCAAGGAAAATAGATATTGAAGGCTTTGAGCTTGCATGTAGAGGTAAAAATTGACTGATGTATGAAGAATATAGGTAAGTTAAGTTGAGCATAAATTTAAGAAATAGGTATTTCTGTGTGTAGCAAGAGATTTTTTTTTGGCATCCTAAATTCAAATCTTAATCAAAATGACTTTTTATAGTTAAATATTATTGGTTTTCATTTATCAAACATTTTTGTACCCCTATAGAAAAGGAAAAAAAGAGAAACTATCACAAAAACATTTATGTGAGACACATCCACAGTTAGACAAAGGAAATTCCCATATTGACCTCGTGGGAAAATCTCAATAGTAGGCATGTTCTTTATCAGTATTGTTCTATAATCATGGTTGATTCTTGTAATTTTTCAAGTCTTTTAAACATCTTGTGTCTTTTAAAATTGTTCATTTTTACAATGTCCAAAGAAGTATGTTTTTAAGAATGATTAGTAACACGATTCTTAAGCTATACTTCTACAACTGTGTCTTGGAGTATGATTGTTTTGGGAAATAATGAAGCTCAAGTCCCATCAAAATATTCAAGGACAGGGTGCATTATTTTTTGGAAGTTATACAAAGATGAACATTTTTCCCTTCAAAAAGTATAAAGGGGGCAGCTGAGTGGCACAATGGATAGAGTTTAAATCTGACCTTAGATGCTTAGGTAGCTATGTGTCTTGGATAATTTTATATCTTTTGTTTAAAAAAAGATTGAATATTTATAAGACAAGGTTGATGAATATATATAAAATCAGAAGTGTACTTTCACGAGCTAGATAAATTTTTGAGCTGAAAATACAGCTTTTAACCTAACTTTGAGAATTCAACAAATTCACACAAATGAAATTAGATTTATTATTGCAGATAAATCTTTCTCACAGATGTGCAGATGTAACATTGTTCCATAGCATCTTAAAATATATTTTTATTAAATGTATACATATAAAAAGTAATAACTTCCAAAGTATATTGAATTAAGAAGTTTGAAAATGTAGAATTCTGTTTAAAAAATTATAAAGAGGGCCCAAAATGAGGTGTAGATTATTCTAAATACTCTGTTGCTAGGATTGCCAGAAGATATTTCCAATAATACCACAGACCATAAGATTATGTCCCAATATTGAAATTGTGAAATCAATTATTTTACCTGATCCTACAATAGTCTATGCAGTTTTAAGGATCAAGGAATAAGAGGACAAATATTTGATCCAGAACCATTTCTATCTGAACTCCATTAAAAATAAAAATAAGATGAATCACTATATTAATAAAAACAGAAACAGGCATATGACAGTAGTATAAGGGTAATTTATTAAAATAAATGGTGTAAAGGTCATTGTTAAGGAACTTATTTTGATTAACTCAGATTTTGTAACATTAGTAGAATGGGGCAACTCGATGTCATAGTGGATAGAGCACATGCTCTGGACTCAGGAGGAGCTGAGTTCAAATAAGACCTCAGAAACTTAATACTTAATAGCTGTGTGATGCTGAGCAAATCGATTAATCTTAATTGCTTCAGGGGGATAAAATAGTTCTAAGTAGAAAGTGCAGTATCAAGGAGTCAAGTGCCATCCTGAATCCCCACCCTGTGGCCAGACCTCCTTCCCTCCCCTCCCAGCCAAGTTCCATTTCTTCACCACCTTTTTAAGGGGCTGTTAGTGCTCTAGTGCTATGCACCCTTCCCCCTCCCACTGCCCCCACCTTTCCTCCCCCCCCCCCCCCCGCAAAAAAAAAAAAAAAAAAACTACTGGTGCATTGGGAAGGTCAACAAGCCAATAATTTCAGTGCTGCCCCAGGATCGGGGAGGCAACAGTTCCTTTAACCATCACACACACACACACACACACACACACACACACACACACACACAAATACAGGCTGAAGAACCAGTTTGAGTTGGTGTTTGTGGCTGATTTTCAGAAGATCTTAACGCTATCATATGAAGACAAATTGATAAATCATGTGATCGGCTGTTCCCAGACAAGTATCAGGCAGAAATCCAACAACACAATTTCCTGACTCTATTAAATGGCACCATTGATTCCAAAGGGGCTTCATGTGTCTCCTTCAGGAAGCAGAGAACAGTAAGACCCGTGCTCCCACTGCCATGAAGAAATCTGAAGATTATGAAAAGGCCAAGAAAACTTGAGATCCAAGACTGAGATACGCGCGGAAAAGTCCGAAGGAGAAAGTTAAAAGCAACAAGAAAAATAGAGACTAAGAGGGAAGGTCCTGAGGCTTCCTCACCTACCAGCAAAGGGGCCCCATCGGGCTAGCCTAATTTCCCAGTTGGCCTGGGGATCGGTGGACCTATCCAAAGAAGAACTGATGCTCCTGAGCAGAAGCTTTAGGAGAAGTGCTGACAAATTGAGCAGGTCCTCAAAGTCAGTGGGGTGCACCAAAGGAAAAAGACAAAAAGGCGCCTCGGGTGTGGGCACTGGGTGGCTGTGCCAATGAAGTCTTCTTGGATTGTAGCCCACTTACTACTAATGGAACACCTGAGACCAGGATATCGACCTGATTGGAGCAACTCAGGTGGAGGTGGGGTGGGGTGGGGTAACTAAGAGACCTGGACTGCAGCAGCTCAGATAATGAGGGAGCCACTCAAAGTGCAGCCAAACCAGTGCAACAAAGGGAGACCAGGATGGGCATATTTGGGATGGTGAAAGGCTTGATTGGCTCTTGGAGCTCAAGTTGTGAAGACTTGGACTCTGCTGAACAAGATGCGAGACCAGCTCATTGCAAAGAATACATCTGTAGACATCACTTTCCAGCTCTTGAGTCTATTGCTAACAAGCTGGAGAAGAAGACAGTAAAGTCAGCATTACAGGAGTCATTGGTACACATCTTGCAGCCACAGAGGCGTGTGGGTATGCTCTGAAATATCATGGATGCTGAGCGCCTTCAGTGTTCTTATATTGATATTTTCTGTGTGTTCAATGGAGTGGGCAAGTGAGAATAACTCCAGTTTCCTCATTGCTGCCTGTGACACCTTTCCGGCAGGAATGATGAAGCAACTGCGCACTCACAAGGGGTGTCATAGTGTTTTGCTCCTTCTGAAGAATCTTAGTGGTTGAACTATGATTCACTTTTTGAGAATGTTCTTTGGAGTAGATCAGCTTGTTGTGAATTTATTGCAAACAGAAAAAAGGGAGCTCCTGGGGCTTGCATGTTCCCACAACATTGTCCCAGCCAACTCCCCACACCCAACCCTAGATTCTCCATCTGCAAGGAGGGCTCATGTTTTAATCAGTGTCTATTGACCCTCAGTGCAACCCTGTGGTTTTTCTCCCTTCAATCAAGGGTCCCCTTCCCTCTGCCTATACTGTACTGTCTCATTATAGCTTTGATCAATGGCTGGAAGCACATAACATCAGAGCTATTTGTTCACACTGTGAGTATAGTACGGGGCACCTCTGTGTCTAATAAGTAGCTTAAGATTCAAGCTTGATTAGGAACTTCTACTAAAGCAGCCCTAGGTCTTGATTTGACACAAATCACTGACATACGAAGCTTTCATTCCCTATTTATATGCTTCAGTCAATTTATTACATATTCTTAATTGCTGTTAATTCTGACAACTGTAGATTACCAATAACTTTAAAATATCCATCTAGGCCAGGGTGACTTGTTACAAGTGAAGAAGCAGAAATAAATTCTTGCTTCCTTCAGAGCTAAATTTCCCAAACAAGAGGAGTGAAGCTGCAATGTGCATGAGATTGTTGGCCTTTTAACACACCCTCTCAGGCCTTTTCTAGAATCCCATTTGTGAGCTTGGTATGCTATCCTTCCTGGAAGCCCTGGTAGAAAAACATACATTTCTACTTCCCATTTTTTACCCTTTTTACCCTATAAAGGGAGGCTGGTGGCTTTCTTACCCTTATTCTCTCCAGAATGCCTGGTATACAAGTACTACATTGAAGAACACAAATTCTCATTTGTCTTGTATCTTGATATTGCAGATGTGCTGTTAGTGCAATAAGATAAAGGCTGTCTGCACAGAGAAATATATAATTTATAAAAAGAAAATAAATTTCATGAATAATGCTGCTTTTTCTATTTGCCAAAAAGGTGTGTAGTATTACTGAAGACTATAAAAATACATGAATACAGAGAAAGATAGGATCAAAGGTCAAGCACTATATATGAAACATGTTATTATTCTAAAACTTTAAAATAACACATTATTTTATTATCAACATAATCCCCTCAATACCCTTGTAAATTCATTAAATAACCTCACAATCACTCAAGTGCTGACAGATGTCAAGTTTTCATATTATGTTTGTAGAACTCAAAAATCATGAGAAATCAAATTGCACTTGAATGAACAGTGATCAAAGACCCAATTATCATAGAACACTAAGGCATTGATTGCTAAAAATATACAATGTATTTAAATGATGCAACCATTCCAAATAATCATAATTTCCAGGTTAAATGGAACTCAAATCTTACAAATTTTATAACCTCATCCAGGATAAGCAAGTCATATAGCAGCATAAGGAGGTACATCATCTCTTATTTTCTTCCACTAATCATGTTGCATTCAGACACAAGGTAATTTAAGTAATTATCTCAGAGGTACAAAACTATTAATTGCCTGCAGTTGGTTTTGAACCCAAGTCTTTCAGATTTCAAATCCAATGATTGCACACTTTTTAAGAAGCACTCAGTAAAACTTTTCTCGTGAAATAATCATATTGTACATATGTATGTATATATATATATATATATATGTGTGTGTGTATGTGTGTGTGTGTGTGTGTATTTAAGCTAAAGACTAAGAGTATAGACTATACATGTAAACATAGTGAGTTTTTGAGTTTTCACCAAAGGAGTGCAGAAAAGCAACATTTCCTGAAGGCAAAAGAGGAGTACAGCAATCCAAATATCAAAATTATTGTTCCTTCAAGCACTGACAAGGTAGTGCAAAAGTGGTTTCTGTTTTTGAGCTCTGCTAAATGCTCTTTTGGAGAATTTTTGTAGCCGCAAAAAACAATTCTTAGGTCATAATCATCTCACTTCTTGAAATGAGTTTTGAAACTTGTCTGGTCCAATTCATTAGATTGTGCAGCACTTAAGCCATCACAAATCTTTCCATTAGGTTGAAAATTAGTTTATCAATTGATGGAGCAAGCAGGTGAAAAGCAGGAATTGTATAACTGCAAATTGGGCACTGAAAGCAGTCAGAACAGTTTGATCAAGCAGATGAACCCCTCTAGGGATTCTAAATCCTTTATCCAATTCTTACAGCTCTGGAGGAGGCAGTTCACTGTTTTCAGAGATGAAACAAGATTTGAAAAATTTTGTTCAATGAGGAAAAGGATGTAGGTGACTAGGAGAATTTTGAATCCTTAAAAACTTTTGTCATTCATTCTTATATTCAGTAAACAATCATTTATTGGGCTTTTATAATTTGAAAGATTATAGGATATGTTGTCTTTTCAAAGACAAGTGGAGAAACTGTTCCTGTAGAAAAATTTTCCATGTAAGATGTTTATTTTATTATGGATAAAATAGAGAGAAATAGCACTGATCAGAGAACCATTTTATGTAAAGGACTAGATTGTTCCTTCTTATACACTGGTGACATCAACAAACAAATTTTATAGGATAAAATTTTTTATCATTATGCAACAAACATTTTTAGGCCAGCAATAATACTTGTATGTAAAAATTATAAACTTTTTTAATAGTTAAATTTACTTTTATTTATTAAATACTCTCCATCTATTAAGTGCTTCCAATAACTGCTATTATAGCCAATAAATAAATAGTAGTTTTTTTTCATAATATTTCATGATCTGGATTTATAAAATGGAATTAGCAGTCATTTCATCGATTTCCTTTCATTTTCCAACATATCAACTCAGCTCTTTGAAACCCAATCCAGCTATTGAGTTTTGAGAATCTTTTCTTCACTCCTCTCTTCAACAAAGAATTTCTCAACAGATACAAGGTTTTTTTTGGGGGGGGTTTTACAAATTTAATACTCTCAGGAAAATTTGGAGAAACTTACCTGAATAATTTGTTGAGAAGCTCAGACAGACTCTGGGAAAACCTGTGAGATGGTCAATCACAGCAAATCAGCAACTAAGACCCTCAGTCCTGGCTCAGTAGGGCAGCTTCCTGCACCATCTAAGAAGGCAAACTGGGAAACCAGGCTGTTTCCTGAAGAGAACAGGCAAAGCTAAACCTGCGAACACAAGAGGGCGTTGTTCTCAAAGCCAACTCAAACAGAAGAATAAACCAAATGAAAAATGAGATCCAAAAGATAACTGAAGAAAAACACATTAAAAACTAGAACAGGGCAAATGGAAGCTCATAACTTTGTGAGACAGCAAGAATCAGCCAAATAAAAAAGAATGAAAAACTGGAAGAAAATATGAAATCTACCTCAAAAGCAAAACAGCTGACCTAGAAATTAGATACAGAGCTTGTAATCATAACTGTTAATGTGAATGGAATTAACTCTTTCAAAAAATAGAAGCAAATAGCAGAGTGGATAAAAAATAGAATCCTATAATATGTCATTTACAAGAAATGCATTTGAAACAGAGAAACACATACAGAGTAAAGGTAAGAAGCTGGAACAGAATATATTATCCTTCAGCTGAAATTAACAAAAAAAAAGCAGGGGTCAAAATTCTGATGTCAGATAAAGCAAAAGCAAAAATGCATCTTACTAAAAGAGAAAAGGAATGAAAATACATCTTGATAAACGGTAGCATAAACAATGAAGTAGTAATATGTGTGCACCAAGTGGTAGAGCAGCCAAATTCCTGAAGAAAATGTTAATCCAGTTATTGGAAGAAAGAGATGGCAAAACTATTCTTGTGGGGTAACTCAACCTCCCTCTCTCAGAATCAGACAATTTAACCACACAATTAACCACAAGAAAGTAATGAGGGAAGTCAATAGAAAACCTAGATATCATAAACTTCTGGAGAAAATTGAATAGGGACAGGAATGAATATAACTTTTTCTTGGCAGTACATGGCACCTAAACAAAAATTGATCAAGAATTAGAGCATAAAAATCTCAATCAAATGCAAAAAGGCAGAAATAGTAAATGTTTCCTTTTCAAAACAATGCATTAAAAATAGCATTCGACAAAACATCAGGGAAAGATAGACTAAAAACCAATTGAAAATTAAATAATCTAATTCTAAAGAATGAGTGGGTCAAACAACGAATCACAGAAATATTCCATAATTTTATCCAAGAAAATGACAATAATGAAACAACATTCCAACATCTATGGGATGCAGCCAATAGGGTTCTTAGGGAAATTTTATGTCTATAAAAATAGCCATATTAATAAAATAGAGAAAGAGGAGATCAATGAATCAGGCATGCAATTAAAAAAGCCAGGAAAAGAACAAATTTAAAACCCCCAATTAAATACTAAATTAGAAATTTTGAAACTCAAAGATGAGATTAATAAAAGTCTACAAAAACTATTAAACATAACTAAAACTTTTTTAAATTAAAACTTTTTATTTTTTTAAATATATGCATCGATCATTTTCGACATTCACCCCTGAAAAACACTGTGACCTAAATTTTTTCCTTTGCTTCCCCCCTCCAGTTATCAATATGTGTTAAACATATGCAATTCCTCTATACATATTTTCACAAATATGTTACACCAGAAAAATCAGATTAAAAAGGAGACAAAATGAGACAAAATAAAATACAAACAACAGACTTGGTTCTTTTCAGTAGTTCAGTGATCTGAAGCAATCCCAGTAGACTTTGGACTAAAAATGCCATCTGTATCTAGAAAAAGAACTAAGGAGTCTGAATGTAAATCAAAACATGCTAAGTTCATTTCTTTTTTTCTTTTTTTAATCTTTCCCATCGTTTTTCCCTTTTGCTCTGATTTTTCTTTCCCAACATGATTCTTAAAGCAATGTGTATTTAAAATAAATAAGCTTAATACAATTAAAATAATAAAAGACATTATTTATAACTGTCCATTTTTATTATATATCTGTTTGAAGAATCATATCTAAAAATTGAAATCGATTAACAGTGCCTTAATTTTGTAATACATAAAATGATACCACCAAATTAAATGAAATCTACATCCCTTACAATCTTGAAATTTCTTACTATTTTAGAATTCTGTGATCTTCTTATATTGAATCAATCACAATGATTACTTGTTCTTTGTTACATAAGGATTTTACCCCTTCGATGAAAGGCTGGGGTATAACTGACTGTGACCACCATTACACTAAGGAAAGAAGAATCCCAATGATCCAGATTTGTTACCAGGTTGCTTGGCATTTTTCCCCTCTTAAGTTTTTGCTGCCCAAATCTATGACCATTCTTTGAAGAATGGTGAGAGAAATACAAATCATTTAGAAATACAAATTTTAATAGTGTACTTAATAATTTTAATAATACATATATATATATACATATAATATATAGTGAGAAGCAAGCTCTTCAGATTATATCAGAGTGATTTTTATGAACTTGGTATTTATTAGCTAAAAGTAATTTTATATAATAGTTTTCTCAAATATATGCTAACAAATTATAAGGATATAGGATTATAATTTAGAAAGAAATTAAATTTGAAGACAATAGAATGAAGCCAGGAAGCTACTCAAACTCTCCCAGTTTCCCTCGAAAACTAGATGAAAACAAGCCTCTGAATAGAGTCTGATAGAATGAAACCACTCTCCATTTTAAGATGGATTGAAAGGACTTCAAGAAAGGTCATTCTCACTGGTGTAAAATGGGTGTTCAGTAAAGTACAGAAGGAATCTGGGAAAAGGCTTTAACATGGCAGTGCAGCAAAAGAGACTGTCAGTTCTGGCTCAGTAGTGGAGCACCTTCCAGCTCAATCCCAGAAGGCAAATTCTGGGAAACCTAGTTGCTTCTTGGAAAGAGCAGGTAAAGATACACCCTGGTGTGAGCAGAACACTCAACATAAGGAACCTATGCTCAAAGCCAAATCTCAGAATTGCACAGGAAGCTTGGGACAATCCCCGCTTTTCCCCAAAAGCAGAACTTTGCCTTAAAAGGTATAAAAGAAGAAAGAAAAAAGAGAAGGAAAGAAACATAGCAAGAAACAGAAAACAACCTTAATCACAGAAAACTAATATGGTGACAGAGAAGATCAAAATAACAACTTAGATTAGCACAAAATGTCTACAGAAGAAATCACAAAGCCCAGAGATGGTGTTTGAAATTATTCATAACAAATTTAAAAAGAAAAGATAAGAAAGGTAGAAGAAAAAAATAAGAAAACAAATGAAAGGTATACAACAGAGAATCAACAGTTCATAAAAGAAAGGAAAAAAATTGACTGAAAAAAAATTCCTTATAAGAGACAATGTGCCAAATGAAAAAATACACTGAAGAAATCAATTTTTATTGTATTAAAGCTTTTTATTTTCAAAATATATGCATAGATGATTTTCAACCTTTACCCTTGCAAAACCTTATCTTCTAAATTTTTCCCTCCCTCCTCCCAATGCCTCCCCAAGATGTCAAGTAATCCAATATATGTTAAACATGTACAACTTCTATACATATTTCCATCATTATCATGATGCACAAGAAAAATCGCATCAAAAAGGAAAAAATAGAAAGAAAACAAAAAGCAAAAAAACAACAACATAAAGAGTGAGAATACTATAAAGAATAAATATATGAGCTAGGTGGAGCAGTGGATTGGGCATCAGCCCTGAAGTCAGGAGGACCTGAGTTCAAATCTGATCTCAGACACTTAACATTTCCTAGATGTGTGACCCTGGGAAAGTCACTTAACCCCAACTGCCTCAGCAAAAAGCAAAAAAAATTATGTGATACATAAATTGAATAAAATACATTAGCAAAGATACACACATATAAATATATATTAGATAACCAAGGAGATAGAAGGGAATAAAAGAAAATTGAGGGATTCATTCATGAAGATGCATTTGCTTATATTACACTCCCATTCTTTTGGGAAAATATGTGAAATAATAACATTTCATATTTTACCTTCTCATTTGGGAAAGCTAAATTTCTTGGGATGCAATTATTCTTGCTTCCAAACTAGTTCGGATCTCAACTATTTCTTGAGATGTTTCTATTCTTTTTCTTAAGCATAGTTATAAATGTAGCAAATCATTACACCATAAAAGAAAAACATGTTTAATTTGCAAGCACAATGTTAGAGATTAAGCATACAAAGATCAAAACAAAACAGTGTGCAGAAGGAGCTTGTATTCTCTTAGGGGAATATCTCCTGTGCTGAATTAAGCAAATGAGAAGTAATTTCAAGAGGTAGAGAAAACTAATTGACCCAATGGAAAAACATTTTGAAGGAGAAAGACAGAGAGGGAGACACAGAGAGATAGAAAGAGAAAGAGAGAGAGAGAGAGAGAGAGAGAGAGAGAGAGAGAGAGATACAGAAACAGAGACAGAGAGACAGAGACAAAGACAGATTCAGAGACAGAGACAAGCAGAGAGAGAAACAAAGAGAGACAGAGAGACAGAGAGACAGCAAGACAGAGACAGAGATAGACACACAGAAAGAGAGACAGAAAAAGACAAAGAGAAAGAGAGAGAGAAAGAGAGAGATATCTCTTTCTTTGTCTTCCTCACTAAAAGCTTGAAACAATTATTGCTGTTGTTGGTTTTCCTCTCCCAAATTCAGACTTTTAAAATAGCAATCTAGATTGAAATCTTTCCTTATTTCCTTCCTTCCTCCTCTCCTTTCCTTTCCTTCCTTCCTTTTTTGTTTTCTTTAGAGTAAAATGTAGTGTAAAAGAATTTTGCACATTAGAAAAGCCACTAACTTTGGAGTGAGAAAATCTGTATTCATATCATACCTCTTAAATGTGATAGAGAATTTGGCAAAATAATTTAATATATCAGGGCCTAAGTTTTCTAATCTGTAAAATAAATTTATTGAACTAGATAGCATCTGATATCCCTTTCTTCTCTAGAATTATTGTTCATTAAAGTACTACATAAGAAGATGCCCTTAAGCACTGCTGCTTTTGTTGAAGGCATATATTCATCTTGGAAAGAATAAGTCTATGATCAGTCCAGCACTCTGCACCATACATTGCCTTCCTCAGTCTTACATCTTGTCTTTTTTTTTCCTTACAATCACATAGTCTATTAAATTCCAGTGTTTGCTGCAAGGATGCATCTATGAAGTTTTATTACATTTTGGTAAATGGAATACACTGTTGGTGATGAGAAAGTCAAGAGATGCACTGGTCTTCAATGATGAATTAACAATAGTAAATGGTCATAGAAGGTCCCAATAAAATTACAAAAGGAATAAAACATCATGCAAAATTGTTCAAGTACACAGTTATTGGACAGAGCTTCCCATTAAAACAACCTATGATGACTTCTTATTCCATCATGCTCAGAATATTGTTGTTGTTGTTGTTTTTTAATGCACAAAGCTATGCTCTGTTTTTAATTCCAGGACAATTAGAAATAAATGAATGCATTTTGTCAATTTGGGTATTTTTTCTACTTCTACTGTTTTAGAGCGAGCAATACATTTCTTCCTTATCTCCATCTCATTCTCTCTGACAGTGTGTCTGCAACTGCTATTATGGGATAATTGAGAATAAGCATGCTATGGTATAGCTGAGTTTACACTTTGATTTGTTTTCCACACAATTTGTTGTTGTCTACAAGCCTAATTTCCACTAGGGAAAAAATACATCTAAAACACAATAAACAAAGAAACAAAGAGAAAAAACTTGCTTTTTTCACTCAGTACAATACTTTTGACAATTAATCAGAGCAACCCTATTGCCTCACCTCGGTGAATCACTGGAATAAAGCTAGATTTTTATAAAATAAAGGTCTTTTTTATTTTATCCCTAAATACTTCTAACTAGTTCATTCTTTGAAATGAACAGTAATTCTTGGTGACTTGGGTTTAGCAATGCTGCAGAATTAGTTTTTATTACTGTCTTAGTTCTGCTTCATGACAGATGCTTCTATCCATAGTATCTAACTTTGTGTCATCTCTGTCATAGAAATGCAGTCTGAGTTTCATCTAGATGCTTCTGTCATTCAAGATTTGTTGCACACCAATGAATGTACTTTAAGAATCCATACTAGGAGTCATGAACAAGATAACAGGATTGCTTTTAGGGGTCAGCAGAGAAAGATGGATCAGAAACTGTGTGGAATTCTGAGTTCAGGTACTAGTCTGTACCAAAAAAAAAACTTAATACAGCTGAAGGGAGCTGAAAGCTGTCATAGAATTTGGTGGCTGAGACAATCAGCTGTCAAATGATACAATGATAGACCAAGAAACATAAAACCAAATCAAGAAGCTCAGGTTGTACCTTGGGAAACTGATAAATGGAGTGGATTGCCTACACAGCTTCAGACTAGCTGTCTCATGACAGTAGGAATATGATTTAGATGGAAAGCTTGGTTTCAATATTTTTGTATATCTTTATGCAAAAAGACATATTTAGACCAAAATATTGCACACATATCCATAATCTCCTCCTTCCATATCACAGTCCTTTATAGAGTATATTAAAGGATATTTTATGGTATATAACTTGTCATGGACAAACAAGATGTGTACAGAGATATATGTATTTACATACCTGTTATATAGGGACATGTTTGAATGCATATTAATAATTAATATTAATTTGCATAATAATGCAAATATAAGTAAACTTCTACATAAACATATATATGTATATATGTGTGTGTATGGATGGATTAGAATCTGTTTGACAATAGAGGGCAGAAATATGAATAAATGAAAGTTACAAAAAGCAAAATGAGGTTTAATGTCAGAAGATTTTTCCTAATAATAGCTAGGCAATAATGGAAATTATTATGTTAAAAGAGATTTCCTGTCACTGGAGATCTTCTCAATGGAAGTCTTCAAGCAATAGGGGATAGACATTTTTGTCAATTTTATTATAGAAGAGATTCCTGCAAAAAATATTAACTCTATTGTATGGTTCCAAAGGTCCTAATCGACTTTGAAATTTTGCCTTATCTAGGGATCTGAGCAGCATTTTTCAATTTCTCTTTTAATTAATTTCTTGAGTATGGCCAGTAACAAATTTGACAGTCCCTATTTATTCACAGATTTGGGTCTATGGCACACACACAATTTTTTCCAAGACATGTTTCACTAGAAGAGATTAAATAAGTTATTGTTTACACCCTTAGTTGAGGATGGGGATAAGCTCATAAACCTCTTTTCAAGCAGGTGTTTTAGTATATAAAAAGCAGATTTACATCTAATAGACAAACTACAATTTATTGTGATTTTAAAAAGTAATTCAGATCTCTCTAAGGTTAGTAAAACCTGGCAAAGATGTGACTAAAATTTTTTAAAGCCTAAGCATCCTCTGATTTAAATCAGTGCTAGTGTAGTTTCTTATGGAAATTATGAATATAGAAGTAAACATTTAAGTATTGCATTGCATCAATAATAAAGGAATTTGATTAGAACAAGAAATTTGTGAGATAGGATTGCATCTCTTCTTCAAATCTATTAGAACCCCTTTGCTAGCCAGTTATTTAATGTAATATAAATAGAAAACATGATCAAAATTAACCTTAAAATTTTTTCCCTAATAATGTACTGTTGAAGCATGCCTACATCCATCACATTTTTCACTTGCCAACAATTAATAAGAGAGTTATGAATAAAACTCTGCTCTCCTCAATTCTAAATACAAGCTCTATTAGTTGTGTAGTCTAGTTTTCTTATTTATATTGTATCTTACAGTTTACAATAATACTTTATTCACAATAAGTCTGTGAGATAAGTAGTGTGCATCTATTACTATTGTATTTTATTTTAGGCAGGGCAAGTGATTTTACTGAAGTAGCCAATTCCTACTGAGTAATTTCCCTTCTTCAATGCAGATCAACATTGGATTTCAAATTACAATCATAAAGGCTTATCTGGACACTGAGAGGTTGTTATGTCCAAGGTCACACTGCAAATATGTGTTAGAGATTATAGTTCTTAGGTCAGCTCTTCAATTAGGCACCAAAGGAGTTGATTATGTTTCTATTACTGTGTACAATATGCTCTTATTTCTGCTCATTTCACTCAGCATCAGTTCATATAAATCTTTCCAGGTTTTTCTGAAATCTGACTGGATCATATCTTATAGCACTATCATATTGTCTTATATTTATATAGCACAATTTGTTCAACCATTGTCCAATTCATGGACTTCCCTTCAATTTCCATTTCTTTGCCATCACAAAAAGAACTGCTGTAAATATTTTTGTATATGGGGGTCCTCTTCCCATTTTTAATGATATCTTTGGGGAAAAGACCTGGTAGTGGTATTGCTGAATTAAAAGACATGTAGTTTTATTTGCATTTGGATATCATTACAAAGTGCTCTCCAGAGTGGTTAGATCAGTTCTCAAGGCCACAACAATGCATTAGTGTCCCAAATTTTCTATATCTTCTCCAACATTTATCATTTTCCATTCCTATCATCTTAGCCAAACTGATAGGTGTGAGGTGACTCCTCAGTGTTGTTTTAATTTGCATTTCTCTAGTCAATAGTGATCTACAGAATTTTTCACATGACTACAGAGAAAGCTTTGATTATTCATATAAAAATGCCTATTCATATATTTTGACCATTTATCAATGAAGAATGACTTGTAGTCTTAGAAATTTGACTCAGTTCTTTCTATATTTGAGAAATGAGGCCTTTATAAAACAAGAGCAACAACACCCCCACAAAAAATGACTGGGAATATTATTTATCAGCTTTTTCCTTTCTTTATAATCTTGATTGCATTGGTTTTGTTTGTGTTACACCTTTTACAATTTAGTGTAATCAGGAAGGATTCTGGAAAGATGGCAGTGCAGGGTGGTATTCTAGATTTCTCCCTCAAATAGAAAAATTTGCACCTCAAAGCAAACATAGGCTGGTGAAAAATCTAGAAGACTTGGGGAAAAACAGGGCTCTCACTGATATAACCCAAGAAGATCTGAAGACTCAGGCTGGGCTATGTTCTCAGACACCCAGTGTTATCTCTCCCAAATCACAAATTGGGGAGCTCTGGGTTTGCTGGGTAGGGCTGGAGCCTCTGCAGGAACCAAGAAAACTTTCATCTCTTGGACTGTGGAATTGGAATCTGTGTCATCAAAGATCGATGAAAGGAACTTTGGCTGATTTGGAATGTCAGGCCCAGCTGTGCTTCAGAGATGCAACTCTGGGAAAAAAGGAACTAGCACACTCCTGAGTGCAGAAGCAGTGGGTCAGGGAAGCTTCTGGCTGCAGAAACTTGCTGGAAGGTGGAGCTCATGGTTTGGGGTTCCTGGTCTGAGGTGAAATCAGGAGAAAATTGTCCTGGAGTGATAGAACAGAAGGGGAAAGTAGAAATAGAAAAAATCCACTACTCACCACCTCAACAAGATCCTTTGTGGAAAACACATAGGAACATTATTGCCAAATTTTGAAACCCCCAGATTAAAAGAGAACATTTTGCAAGAAACAAAACCAAAACCAAAACCAAAAGAAATAATTCAAATTTTCTAGATCTACAATTAGAAATGTAGGACTTGTCAGCAGCCACAATAAAAGACTCCAGGTCCTGGAATTATATCTACTGATAATCAAAAGAACTAGACTTGCAACCAAAAATATCATATCCAACAAAATTATCTATTGAATAGTAAAAATAGACATTCAACAAACTTGCAGATTTTCAGAAATTTCTATCAACCCAAACTGAACATAATAGAAGATTTAACATATAAATATCAATTTCAAAGAACTCATCATGGAAAAAGTATTTATGTTTTCTTTTTTAAATAAAAGGGAAATAAAGATCATATGTTTAAGATTGATATCAACAATAGGGCAATTCAAAAGAAAGATTTGGGCAGAGTTAAGGCAAAAACAGTTGTTATACAAATGAGTTGTAGAGGAAGAATAGACATATAGGTATTAGAGGGTGAAGGAGGGCTCATAGTTCTGAAAACCTACTCACATCAGGAATGGGTTAAATAGTCAACACTGCATATAGAGCATCAAGGTTAAAACAACTTCCAAAATCTATAAAGAAATAAGCAGGGAATGATGGGTAGCCTGGGAAGCAAAGGATGGGAAGAAGACAAGGGAGTGAACCATGAGTGCATGGAGGTTAAGTACTAGCAAGGCAAGTTAGGAGCAGAATTGAATCAAAAAGTCTCAAGGGAGAGGAAAGGTGTGTGTGTGTGTGTATGTGTGTGTGTGTGTGTGTATTAGTGTGGGGGTGTGAAAGTGTGTGTGTCCATTTATGTTTATCTATATATTTATATATCTATATATTTAAACATAAATATATCTTAACTACTAGCTGTTTTAGGGGTGGTGGTATTGCTAAAAGGGAGGAAAAGAATAAACTAAAAAAAGTTGATAGCAAAGAACAAAAGAACAATTTACAAAGAAGTAAAGAAAAGATGGACACTCATGAGTATAATTTCTTGTATTTATATACATACATACACACACACACATACAGAAACACACTTTCTTATATAATAATTTGTGGTTAAATATTTTGAATCCTCCCTGATGTTCTGCTGGGCACATGACAATGTTGTATTTCTTTTCATTATGTTTGGTATTCCTTTCTCACCTTTTACTATTCTGTTTTTTTAAATAAAACATATTTCAAAAAATTCAGTATAATCAAAATTATCCATTTTACATTCCTTAATGTTCTCTAACTCTTGGTTGGTTATTTTTCCTTTCTCGATCAATCTAACATGTAAACTATGACGTGCTCCTAATTTGCTTATGATATCACCTTTCATGTTTAAATCAAATACCCATTTTGATTTTATCTTGGCACATGATGTGAGAGGTTCATCTATATCTTATTTGTGCCATGTGATTTTGTAGTTTTCCCAGCAGGTTTTGTCAAATAACTGAGTTCTTCTAATAGAAATTGGAATCTTTTATCAAACAGTAGATTACTAATTTCATTTATTATTTTACCTCGGGTACCTAACCTACTTTACTGATCACCATTCTATTTTTTTTAGCCAGTACCACATTGTTTTAATGAGAATGACTTTATAATGTACCTTTAGATCGATACGGCTAGACCACCAACATTTGTATTTTTTTCCATTAGTTTTCTTGAAAATTCTTCACTTTTTGCTCTTCCAGATGAATTTTGTCATATTTTTTTCTAGTTCTATAACTATTGTTCCCAGTTTGATTAATATGGCACTTAATAAGTGAATAGATTTAGGTTGAATTGAAATTTTTATTGTATTGGCTTCACCTAACTACAAAAAATTCATATTTTTCCAGGTGTTTAGATATGACTCTATTTGTGTGAAAAGCATTTTATATTTTTATTCATATAATACCTGACTTTGACTCAATGTAGGCACCAAATATTTTATATATTCCACAATAATTTTAAATGGAATTTTTCTATCTCTTGCTGCTGGACATTGTTGGTAGCATATAGGAATCATAAGGATTTACATGGCTTTGTTTTATATCTAGAAATTTTGTTGAAATTAATTATTTCAATAAGTTTTTAAGTTGATTCTATAAAATTCTCTAAGTACAATACCATATTATCTGCAAAGAATGATAGTTTTGTTTCCTTATTACCTATTCTAATTCCTTCAATTATGTCTTCTTCTCTTATTGCTGAAACTAATATTTCTAGTACAATACTATATAATAGTGATGAAAATGAATATCCTTTTCCACCCTTGAACTCAGTGGAAAAGCTTGTAGCTTATTGTCATGATGGTTTTAGAAACTATTCATCATTTAAAAGAAAACTCCATTTGTTCTTATGCTCTCTAGTGTTTTACTTTATTAAAATATTTATTTATGATTTAATATAAAATAGAAAAAAAACATTGTTCACAGAATAACATAAAAGAAAACTTGATAGTTCTGGACATATGATAGTTCCAGAATGGAGCCAAGATGGTAGATTTAAGCCAGGACGTTGCTTGAGCTTTCCCTGTTTCCTGCAGAAACCACATGAAATGAAACCTCTGGATAGAGTCTGATGGAATGAAACCACTATCTCAACAAAGATTAGAAGCACTATAAGAAAGGTCAGCTTCACTGGGGTGAAAGGGATGTCCAGTCTAGTTCAGAGAGTGTTTAGGAAAGCCAGTGTAAGGGTCTTAATCGAGTTGATCAGCAACTGAGACCCATTGTCCTGACTCAATAGCAGAGCAGAGCAATGGGGCAGCCTCCAGTCCCAGCTCAGAAAGCAAATTGCTAGCTCAGGAAGCCAGGTTGTTTCCTGGAAAGACAAGAGTGAATTACCCTCTATTGTGGGTTACACATTGGGCTTCTGTGCTCAAAGCCAAGGCTCAGAACATCACAAGAAATTTGGAACAGTGTCCTCTGCACCACCAGCAGAGATGTACATTAAAAATCACAAAATAAGAAAAAAGAAAGAAGGGAAAGAAGAAAGGGAAGAAAGGAAGGAATGAAGTAAGTAAAGAAGGAAGGAAAGAAAGTAAAAATAAAAATAAAAAGATTAAAGAAAGGAAAAAAGGAAGAAAATGAGCAAGAAACAAAAAAGAAGCTTAATCATAGAAAGCTAATAAGATGACAGGGAAGACCAGCTCAGGAGGGGACAAAATTATCACATGGAAAATCTCAAAGGGTGATATGAAGCCAAGGGAGGCTTCTTGGAAGCATACATAAATTATTTTAAAAGGCGAATAAGAGAGGTAGAAGAAAAATTGGGAAAGGAAATGAGAGATATGCAACAGGGAGTCAACAAATTGGAAAAGGAAGGAAAATAATTGCCTGAAGGAAAGAAATCCTAAAAAATGGCACTAGTCAAATGCAAAAAAAAAATTCTACTGAAAAAACCAATTCCACAAAAAAAAATATAGGCCAGATACAAAATAAATAATAACAATTAAAAAAAAACTCCACTTAAGAAAATAATACCTTGAAAAACAGAATTAATCAAATGCAATAAAAGAGGTAAAAGAGCAAAATGAAGAAAATCTCCCATTAAAAACTAGCGCAAGGCAAATGGATGCTAATGACTCTATAAGACAATAAGAATCAGTCGAATTACAAAGAATGAAAAATAATTGAAGAAAATGTAAAATACCTATCTTTTAAGTAAGATTCATCCATCCAAGGGTCTGTGAAACATATCTAGATATCAGATAAGCATTAAAAATTGGCACTTATTAATTGCTTAGTTAAAAATCTCTTGATTCTAACTCTTTTAGATGAAAGATCCTACATGGATTCATTGCAACCCAAATTATTAGTATTTCTATGACATGAAACTTGGCAGCCACATCTGCTGACTTCCTACATTCTGAAGAATCATACCTTTTCAACATTGTAAGAAAATCTGCTTAGATTTTTCCAGTAGAACCTAATTGTTCTGTAATACTATCTGGTTAAAACTTTTAAATGCTTTTTGCAAAGCAAAACTGTGTAATTATTGTAGAAACTCGATATTAAAAAGAATAGAAGTTCATCAAGCCATTCTCCAATCGATAAATAGTCAAAGTATATGAACAGACAATTTTCAGAGGATGAAATTAAAACTATGAAAAGGTGCTCCAAATCACTATTGATCAGAGAAACGCAAATCAAGACAACCCTGAGGTTGTCAGATTGGCTGTCACCTGGCAATCTGTCACACCTGTCAGATTGGCTAAAATGACAGGAAAAGATAATGATGAATGTTGGAGGGGATGTGGGAAGGCTGGGACACATGCATTGTTGGTGGAGCTGTGAAAGGATGCAGCCATTCTGGAGAGCAATTTGGAGCTATGCTCAAAAAGTTATCAAACTGTGCATACCCTTTGACCCAGCAGCATTTCTATTGGGCTTATATCCCAAAGAAATCATAAAGGAAGGAAAGGGCCCCACATGTGCCAGAATGTTTGTGGCAGCCCTTTTTGTAGTGGCTAGAAACTGGAAACTTAATAGATGTCCTTCAATTGGAGAATGGCTGAACAAATTGTGGTATATGAATATTATGGAATATTATTGTTCTGTAAGAAACAACCAGCAGCATGATTTCAGAGAGGCCTGGAGAGACTTGCATGAACTGATGCTGAGTGAAACGAGCAGAACCAGGAGATCATTATATACGGCAACAACAAGACTATATGACAATCAATTCTGATGGACATGGCTCTCTTCAACAATGAAATGTTTCAAACCACTTCCAATTGTTCAGTGAAGAAAGCCATATACACCCAGAGAGAGGGATGTGAAATGTGGACCACAACATAACATTCTCATACTCTTGATTGATGTTTGTTTACATTGTGTTTCCTTTTTCTGATGTCTTTTATGTAGATACGAATTTTCTTGCACAACAATGATAAGTTTGGAAATATGTATACATATATTCGATTTGCCAAATATTATAACATAATTAACACGTAGTGTATATCCTGCCAACTAGGGGAGGGGTGGGGAGCTGGGGGGAAAAATCTGTAACAGAAAGCTATGTAAGGGTTAATGTTGAAGAATTACCCATATGTATGTTTTGCAAATAAAATAAAATTTAAAAAAAGAATAGAAGTTCAAAGAAAATGTAAACTGCCTCAATGAAAAAACAGGTGGTCTGGAAAATAGAAACATGAGAGTCAATTTAAAATTTATTGGTCTACCTGAAGCTCATGACCAAAAAAAAAAAAAGAGAGCCTGGATACCATTCTCAAGAAATCATCAAGGAAAACTTTTCAGGAAAGTTTGAATGGCCTCTCTTTCATTGAATAGCCATCATTTTCCCTGAAAGATTATGTTCAGCCTTGTTGGGTAGTTATACATAGTTTTTAGTCCTAGCTCCTTTTTCTTCTGGAACATTACATTCTGAGTCTTATGTGCAGCTGCAAAGTCCTGTATAATTCTGACTGTGGCTCCTTTATATTTGAATTGCTTCTTCTGACTATTGCAGTATTTCCCTCTTCTAATAATTCTGGAATTTGTCTACAAATCCTTTCATTGACTCGTTTTCCTTCTGGTTCAAGGTTATTAGGGCAGTTTTCCTTGATCATTTTTGAGAGACACCATTCAGGATCATTTTTTGGTCATGGTTTTCACATAGATCAATGATTCTGACATTGTCTCTTCTGCATCTGTTATCCAGGTCAGTTCTTTCAATGAGGTATTTTTTAAATAAATTATTCAGTTTTTTCATTTAAAAATTGTTTAACGTATTCTTAATATTTCATAGAATATTTAGTTTCCACTTACCCATTTTTTTGTATTATTGCATCAAGATTCTTTTTTATGATAACTTTCAGGTAGTCTGATTAGTCTTGTTTTCTCTTCTTGATATGTTCTCCAGATCTGTTGTTATGAGAAGTTTCACATTCTCTTCTGTTTTTTCATTCTAATTTTAAGGAATTATTTTCTTCAATTAGCTTTTTAAATCTCCTTTTATCATTTGGCCATTTTTAGTTTTTAAGAAGTTCTTTTCTTAACTGGATTTCCCTCCATTTGGTCAATTTTTGTATTCTCCTTCCAAACTGTTGACTCTCTCTTTCATAATTCATAATTTTTTTCTTAATTTTTTCTATCTTTTTATTTGATTTAAAAAATCCTTTTTGTGATGCTCTTTCAATAAAATTCTTTGTACTTGTGATTGCTTCATATTCCCCATTGAGACTTCACATATATTTTAAAATATTTTTCTGGTTATACATGTACACTAATTTAATTTTTAAATACACATTTATTTATGAGTCATGTTGGGAGAGAAAAGTCAGAAGAAAAGGGAAAAAACACAAGTAAAAAAAAAGAAGGGGAAAAAAGCGAACATAGAATGTGCTGATTTATAGTCAGTCCCCATAGTTTTCTTTCTGGATGCAGATGACATTTTCTATCCTAAGTTTATTAGGATTACCTTGGATCCCTGAAAATAATGTCAGCACTCATCATAGATCTACATCTCACATTCCATACCAATATAAAGTCAAAATGGGTACATGATTTGGGTGTAAAGGGTGATGCTTTAAGCACATTAGGAAAGCAAGGAGCAGTTGATCTATAAGATCTTTGGAGAAGGGAAGAATTTCTGACCAAAGAAGGACTAGAGAACATTATGAAATGCAAAATGGATAATTTTGATTACATTAAGTTAAAAAGTTTTTGTACAAACCAAACAAACACAAATAAAATTAAATGGGAAATACAAAGCTGTGCAAAAAATTCAGCCAGTGTTTGTGATAAAGGTTTCAGTTCTCAGATTTATAAAGAACTGTCAAATTAATAAAAAATACAAATCATTTTGTCTTTGATAAATGATCAAAAGATATTGTAGGGAATCATAATGAAGAATCCCAGTGAGCATGTCTTTGTGTAAATTTGTTTGCTGAGAACTTTGGAATGTTCTTAGTTATCTAACAGATCTTAGGAGGCATAGGGAGGACTGTCCATCTTTTTGGAACCTTGATTTAATGAACATCCTTTAGTGTAGATCTGTGTTTATTCCGGAAATCTAACCAGTTCCTAGAGTAAAAGGAGTACTCTTAAAGAAATAAACAAATATTCTCTTAATGAACTTCTTGTGATAAAACATTCCTATGCCTAGTGGAGCTGTTTCATCTCAAGGGTCACATATCAACTGAGAATATTTAGTTAGTGCTTTCTTTGTTCTCAGCCTATAAAAACCCCCTTAGTGGAAAGAGGCTTTGAGAACTCAGAAGAGTGGCTACCACTTGCTTAATACTGTTTCCCACTTGAGACTCTGGATAGCTATGACACAGGTTCTCTCAGCTGTTGGAATCCAGATGATGGAGATTCTGCAAAGTGGCTATGATGTATGCTGTATGTTATCTATTGTCGGTTTTTTATATTGTCTTGGTAAACACTATGTTTGTTAAAAGACAATAAAAAGGTACACAGGAAGAAAATGATTTAATTCTCTTCAGGATTGTGTAGATTTTGAGTGATCTGAACAAATATGGGGTAGGAGGAAGAGGGAAGATGTGAGAACCAAGAATTTTTAAAATATCTTAAAGGCTATTCATTCAAAAGTATGAAGTTGTCAATTATACTTCCTCCCTCCAGAAGCAAAACATGAAACATTCATGCAATTTTATGCATATAGTGAGCTTCTTCTAAAAATTAGATGCAAAATGGAAAATAGTGATCATTTATCTCCAATACTCTTTTATAGAGAATGGAAGTGAGAACTTAGATTTATACAAGTAGAACTTTATAGATCCAGGAACTGGAACTGTGTTCTATGACTCCAAGTATAGTTTTCTTTCTAATACATCGTTTTGCTTCTCTTAATTTATATAAATAATTTGAAATAAAGGAGGAGAGGAACAGAAATACGCAATAAATATATCTCTGCTTTTCATAAAATTCCACTGATAGGCATGGAAACTCCTTCTACTAATGATTGCCATCTTTTGTACACTTTGTAATTTTAGAGATCTTAGAGCACTGAGAGCTTTTGATATACTCTGAGATCATCCAATTAGTATGCATCAGAGCAAGAACTTGAACCCAGGACTTGCTGGCTTCAAGACAAACTACCAGTTTTTTTTTTTTTTTTAAAGCACAAAATAAATGTTTTAAATGTTTTTAGATTTTGTTCTATTGATTTTGGTTCTGATTCCATTTTGAAACCTAAGGAATCATTTCTTCATGGTTAATTTTGAGAATAATAATAATAATTTTACTTTCACATTTGCAATCACATTTTTAATAATAATTTCCCCCATACATGCAAAGGTAGTTTTCAAAATTCACCTCTACAAAACTTAGTGTTCCAAATTTTTCTTCCTCTCTCCTCTCTTTCCCCCTACCCAAGATAGCAAACAATTCAATATAGGTTATACATGTGCATTTCTTCTAAACATTTCCAAATTCATCATGCTGTACAAGAAAAATCATATCTGAATGAAAAAAACAAGAAAGAAAGAAAAAGAATAAACAAACAAGAATAACAAAAAAATAAAAATACTATGGTTTGATCCATCATCAATCTCCCTGGTTCTCTCTCTGTATGTGGATGGTACTTTCTATCATGAATCTGTTGGAATACAGTCACATTTTGATCTCAAAAAACTCCAGCAGAGAATAAGAAAATTATTATCCCCATATTTTTAGAACAGCAAACAGTGACATAATGAAGGTAATGGAAAATATTTGCCATTTAGATATATGTAAATGAGTAAATATTTGTAAAATATTTAGAAGAGTACTTGGTATATAGTAGATACTTAATGAATCCTCATTCCTTCTACCTTTCCTAAGTGCTTTGTTTAAAATGAGTTCATTGTTGTAAAATGGGTAAAAAGCCAAGTGTTCTTGCTTTGAATCACAAGACTTAGTTTCTCACATATACCATAAAGCAACAAAGCAGGTTTTAAATGATAGGCCTTCAACTTATATAGGCTCCATATGCTCATAACATATAGAAAAGATCTGGTATCAATTTTAGAGTTTCTTGTGATTGACAGAATGCTTTTCTTCTCTAACCATATACCTTAAGCACTGAGGATAATATGATAAGGATAGAATCAAAGAAATTTGTTAGCAATAAAAACAGAGTGTTCTAGTACAGTTCAGTCATTCCAAGCTAATTTTAGGATAGAATGAATTTATTTTGGGTACTGAAGATCTACTAATTAGTTTAAACCCTCAGGCTTGTAGCAAGTTGTCAATATGGATTTTAGTGTTAAGGGCTAGGGGTTTCTAACTGTCCTGCCCTATGGGAAATCCTGCAGTTAACTGCTGAATCTCAGAAAAGTTACCAAGAGCTTTTACCAGTGCCTTGGTAGGCAATTAGCAAGAAGGGAGCTGGAGTGAAATAAGCATCTTTATAACATGTTAACAATTGAGAATTGCAGGTCTTTTTTTTTATGAGGATATCATATATTTAAACACAGGGAAATATTTAATAAAACTGTCATTCTTATTCAAATAATTTTAATATGCAATTTTGAAATTTTGAAAATATTTATAAAATTTAAATGTTTTTTACTTTAATTAATATAAAGCATTCTCTCAATACATTGACATTTATCAATTGTTCTCTTTATATTCACTCATGGGTAATCATTTTTAGAAAACAGAGATTGTTATAGGAACCAAGAAAACTGGTGACAGGAATTGTCATGACTTTCTCTCTTCATTCTGATCATAGCCAAGTGATTCTTTGATATCCACTTAAAAATTTTGGGAAAGTCATTTTGAGGTGTTTTTGCACTTTAACTCAACACTTTACTATCCTTTTATTTTGGAAAAATCTGCCCCACCTTTGTTCTCCGAGGTCTTCTTTATGAGTTGAATTTGTTTACATTATCTTCTTTGTGTGTTGTCTTTTTCAGATAGAAGGAGAACTCCTTGAGAGTTGTAATAATCTCAATTTTCTATTTATATTCTTAACATCAGCCTTGTCCTTTACAAATAGTAAACATAAAAAAATTCCTCTTCTATTCCATTTTTACTTTCGTATAATCCATTCTCAAATTCTTAGGCAGAATCAATTCTTTGCTGTGATATTCAGTGGAACTTTTTTTCTTTTTTCTTTTCTTTTCTTTTTTTTTTTTTTTACCATTTATGACTATCATTCACTTTCAATGTCATAGACATTTTAAAAGAAAGTACCATCAGTGACTGAAAATTCTACACATTGAGCAATTTACAAAAATGACAATATATACAGAACACTTTGCAAACCCCAAAGTGTTATATAAATTTTAGCTATTAATGTTAATAATTATGTGTAGTGTTAATATTTATATTATAATGCTAATAATTATATATAATGTTAATAATAATTATATGACTTCTTTCCTTATGGAACTTATATGGTAATGTAAGCAATTAGAAATTTACACAAATAAATGCAACTTGTGACAATACAGTGAATAAAATGGGGAAACAAAATATAAATATCATAGAAGCAATGAAGAATGGATTGATTCTGCTAAGGGAATCAGGGAAAGTCTCTTGGACAAAATGATGTTGGAACTGTAGCACTATAAAGTGAGAACATGTCATGGGAAGAAAAATGATGAACAAAGACTTGCTAGCAGGTCAAGTTTTTGGTGAAAGTTCAATAATCCAACTTAAGTGGCATTAAAAACTGTATGAAAGAGATATCAAGAAATATAGGATTATGAAGGAACCTGAAATCTATACTAGGAATCTTGCAAATTATTTTATGTCACTGGAAAACATGGAATATTTTCCATTAAGGGAGTGTTGTAATCAGAACTATGATTTAGGAGAGATGTTTGGAAGTCTTTATTAGAAGAAGAGACTGGAGACAACAATAGATAGAACCATTGAGATGAATGGGAAGGACTTGATTTATGGTAGGGGCATCAGTGATAGAAAAAAAAGTCAGAGTAGAGATATTTTGAAGTTGGTATCAGCAGTATTTGTTGACACATTCATTTTCAACCTGTTGGAAAGGGGGAAGACAGAAAAGATTGGTGCTATGAACAGAATAACTAAACTAAGAAAAGCATATTTGGGGAAGGGAAGAGGCTGGGTGTAAGGATTTCAGTTCATTTGTTCATGTATATATCAATATAAACAAAGATATAGATATTTGTTTATATATACATACAGTTGTACATATATGTAGATATGCATCTATCTATAGATCTATATCTAGCTATATATTGAGGGAGATAGACAGCCAGACAGACAGATACATAGACACACAGAGTCTGCAAAAGACAGATACAAAGAGATAGGAGGGAGAGAGAGAGAGAGACAGAGATAGAGACAGAGCGAGAGAGACAGAGACAGAGAGAGAGACAGAGACAGAGAGAGATAGAGATTGACAGAGAGAGAAAGAGAGAGGAGAGGTGACACAGAGAAAGAAAGAGAGACAGAAAGAATCAGAGACAAATACATAGACAGGAGAGAGACAAAGTGAAATAGACACAGAGACACAGAGAGACAGACAGAGAGAGACAGAAAACCAGGAGAGAGACAAAAAAAGCCACAGAGACACACAGAGAAAGGGGGGGAAGGGAGTGGAAGAGACAGAAAGAGTCAGAGAAAGACAGAGACAAAAACAGAGACAGGAGTGAGACAGTGATGGAGAGAGACAGAGAGAGATAGAAAGATAAAGAAACAGGAGAGAGAGACATAAAGACAGGAGAGAGACAGGGAGAGAGAGAGAAACAGAGAGAGATAATCAGACACACACAGAGATAGAAAGACAGGAGAGAGACAGAGAGAATAAGAGAGAGACAGAGAGAGAGGGGGGGGAGAGAAGGAGAGGAAGAGGGAAAAGGAGAGGGAGAGGGAGAGGGAGGCAGAGAGAGGGAGTTGTTCGGCAATATTTGCCTATTTGTCATTCCATTTGCAATTTTCTTGACAAAGAATACTTGAGTGGTTTGATATTTTCCAAGTCATTTTACAGCTGAGGAAACTGAGGCAAAAAGAGTTAAATGATTTGCCCAAGATAACACAGTTAGTGTCTGAGCCTGGATTTGAATTTAAATCTACCTGACATTGGGCCTGGTACTCCATCCACTATAACACCTCATTGCTTATGAAAAGTTCAGGAACACCAACACCTCTGCTGGGAAGACTTGCTGAAACCTTTTCAGGCTGCTCTTCCACTCTGTCGCTTACTCTCATATGTGAGTCCAGGAAGCTATGAAATGCAAAAAAGCCACATCCCTGTAAAATCAGTAGACAGTCTGTACTAAGTTGAGGGTAATCAAGGGTGCTTAAACATTTTTGTTAGTTTAGGGAGATGTGTATGGCATGCATATGAAAACTTCTCCAATGGAGTAGATAGATGAGAACATTGTGAATATCCATTCACATATTGTTTATTATTTCAAGGTAAGCTGTAGTTCTGTTTCCATTTTTGGTAAATATTTGTATAACAGAATAGCTTGGCAGATAGAGATTTTCAAAAAGAAATACAAAAGTTATAAAAATCAATGTTTTTTAGAATGAATTATCGAAAACTTTGCCACATAATTTTTGCCTGTGAATAACAAAGTTGTCTAGGAGTCTTCTAATTTTGTCTTTGTTTTGTGAGAGTTGTTCACACTAACCAATGGATTCCTTGACCTTTTAAATACAAGCAGGAAAAAACAAAACCAATGATTCTTCAAAATCTTTTTTATGTTTGTGTATTGCAACACTAACATAAAACCCTAGTGAATGAGTTTCCTTTTTTCCAAGGTCAGTAGCTTATGTGTAAAATTATTTTAAGTCAAAATAGAATGCACTACTGTGAAAAACAATAGAACTTTAAAATGAATTTGAAATTTATCTTCATTTTTCATGCTATTATTACTCTGAATACTCATTTTCCTGTCCTGCAAGTAGCCTCCAAATGTACTCATTCTGAACAATGCATACATAATAAACTTCACTAAAAAGAAAAAGGGAAAAAAAAAAGGCAACTAGTCCACATTATTCATCAAGAGCTGGGGAGAGGATTCAATTGGTCATCTTTGGTCACAATCACATTATTATTGACTGTCATTCCTGCTCTGCTGAAAAGCAATCAATACAAGAAAATGGCAAAGAATTGAAAAATCACATGATAAAGAATAAAAATATGCCTCGAGCCTGGGGAAAAACCAAACCAAACCAAAAAAAAACTTAAAAAGGAACACAATGAAACTATGCCAAAGTGTACAATCTGACTATTTTGCCACCACAACTTTTTTGTGTTTAAAAATTCTATAAAATTCCCAAATTATTTATAATTTTCAACATTATATTTTCTATGCCTGTAAAATTTTCTTGCAATTTACCTTTGGAATTTTTATTATTTTGATAAGATTAGATTTTTATGTTATTGTTAAACTGCTGTATACATCTTCTAGGATTAAATTATCATTTCCTTTATGAGGAATATTTGCCTCAGAATTAAGTAAAAAAGGGTGAGCTCACTTTCATATTTAGAAAAACTTTAATTCCAACATTACAACTAATAATTTTAAGTTTTGATATTTCTCTTTTGACTCTCCTTGATTCACAGGTGCTAAATCAACACCATTCACTTAATTTTCCAATATCGGATAAGTTATTTTTTCCAGTGTTGCATACTTCTAATTAACCATATTCATGTTCTTCATGAGGGCTAGTTCAGTGTCAGTTGTACCTATTGTTCAGACAATGAACCTTCACAATCTTCTTACTTCTTCTTATTTGAGGGATAACATGATTTCAACAATGTGAATACCGCACGCTAAATGAAACCCTTTGTGTCTTAGTAGATTTCCCCACTTTTGTGATTTCATATATCAATTCGGCATGGGCCAAAAGCTTATGCTTAGAGCATCATCACCAAAGGAATAACCAGCTCAGTTTATTTATTACTACAGCCATAACCATATCTAGTATTTATATAGTCCTTTAAGTTTTGCAAATTTTTTTTTACATATGTTAATTCATTTGATCCTCAGAGTCAGTGGTATCAAACTCTCATCAAAGCAGATCCTTGCTGGTTGCCATCTTGAAAAAATCATGCATTAATACTACTTTGAACGATATTTTATGTTTTATGTAACTATTTACTGATTACATTTCAATTTGATTTAGCCTGTACTCAGGAGATCACAAATATTACAACATTGATCACAACAACCCTGTGATACAGACATTATTATTATTCCCATTTTACAGGAGATAAAACTAAGGCAAAGTAGTAAAAATGACTTGTTCAGTTTCACACAGCTGTTTAGTGTTTAAGGCAGGATTTTTGCTCAGGTCTGCTTGACTCCATGTCTGCATTTTACCCAGCAGTAAACCTAGTTGTCTCAATGTTTTAGTAGAGTTAATTTTGAGATGTTGAAGGGAACTCTAATTAATGTAGCTATAGAAGCCTGTTTTGAAATGGAAGTTTTGGGGAAAAATGATACACAATTACACAACACGAGCAGTAAGCAGCTTAGACTTATAGATTGAGGTCAATATCTTCACTCCTAGAAAAACAAACAAACAAAAAGGACACATTTTCCAGCTCCCAAAACACAAACGCAAATACATTCCATATTTGGCTTTCTTTGAAACTATGCCTTTTGTATCTTTTTCCCATTTGACATTAATTTCACTGCCAAATCCTAAGAAAGCAATATTTTATATATCCTATTTTTGCCCTCTACTGGATGGTGTCCAAGCAAATAATTTCTGGGATTTTCCTTCATTCTTTAGTGCTCCAGATATTGAATTACTATTCTTGTTCTTACTGCCTGATAAATAAAGACATGGAGTAATTTGTAAGTTTCTATATTCTAGTTCCCCAGAGCACAAAGGGCATAAAAATGGTTTATAATGTATATATATATAAAATACAGAAATGAAAGATTCCCTTAAGAAAACCACACTGAATTGTCAGGAACCAGAAAATCTTCACATATATAATTTCATAAAATCCAACCTCATGATCCAGAAAAAAATTACACTAGAAATCAAGGTCACACTTGAGATTACATATAAGTATACATATATA
>JAJPUD010013032.1:1247-11340 GCA_023553655.1 Myrmecobius fasciatus | reverse complement strand
ATATATATATATATATATATATAATATTCTTATGTGTAAATGCTTAGAGAAATGAATAAACAGTATTTGGAACCCAAGCATTTTAAGTTAATCTTCTTCATCATTCCTTTGACTTAATGGTGGATCTCAAAGGACAGAGACATAATTTCAATGCTAAAAGATATTTTGAAAATATACTCATTAGGGGCAGCTAGGTGGCTCAGTGGATAGAGCACCAGCCCTGAAGTCAAGAAGACCTGAGTTCAAATATGGTCTCAGACACTTCCTAGCTGTGTGACCCTGGGCAAGTCACTTGACCCCAATTGCCTTAGCAAAAAGCAAAAAAAAATATATATATATATACTCATTAAATAGAAAATTTCCCTGCATGATCAATCAACAATGCTTTATAATGTCCCTATAAAATGTGGGTCATCACCTTGCCATGATGCTACAAAGTGCACATGAAAACCTCTTACCATCTCTTGTTCAGGAAACAGTTCAATACTACTGTATCTACAAATGTTATGTCAACTTATCCTAGGATTGGCTCTGGAGGGAAAAGTGCATCAGGTATCTTGTGCAGCACTATCTCACTTAAATACAATTCCCTTACATGTCATGGCATCACCCCCAGATGTCATGGTCCTTTTCGAGAAATAAGGACAAATAACAACCACATTAAATCCTGTAATCATTTCTGTAAATTCTGAGAATCCAAACGCCCTTCTCTGGCAGCAATTTTCCTATTTTTATTGTCTTCCCTTTCGAGAATTCCAGTATGAAAGGCCTGTTGGCTGTGGTCATCCTGCTGGTGCTGGTATTGGGCCTTTATAAACTCTTTCTTAGAGCTCAGAATGAGGATCTCCTCCGCCCTACACTGAGCATCCCCAGGACCACCAGAGATTCTTCCAGGCATCCCCACTCTCGCCTCCTCCTTTCCCAGGCTTCAAGTCTTATTTCACAGCACTGGGTATCTCAGCATAGGGCTTTGGCAAATCTTTCATGGGTCCCAAGGCAACTGGCCAATCTGGCCCTTGATTCTGGACCAGATTGGAATTGGTGGCCTTTTAGGTTACTTGTTTGGGAACAACAGAGCCACGCCCCTGTGGAACAACTGGACTCATCCTGCCTAAACTCCCGGTACTTCAACACCTGGGACAATCTGGTGCCTCCACCTGCGCCCATTAATTCTTGGATCTCTGGGTCTTCCTCAGACTCCAAAGCAGAAACTAGGACTATTTCAGAGTTTGAAGCCACCAAAAGACATTAAGAAAAAAAAATTCAGATAAAAAAATTATTTTGATATCAGAGTTTGTCTTTTTTCTATATCTGTATCCCTAATGCAACATAATTAATGTCACACGATAAACTTTTAAATCCTTGTTCATTCATTCATTCATTTTTTTTCCTTCACACTTTTGTGTCAGGTACTGCCAAGCAGCTGAAAAATCATCATCCAGGATTAGCCTGAAAACTTCTAGTGATTGCAAGCTCACTACTTTCTAAGCAGACTGTTCTCAATTCTAGATTATTCCCTTAGCATTTTCCCCTTACATGTAACTGAAATCTGCATTTTATCAACTTACACTCATTGCGCCTAGATCACTGAACAAAGAGAGCAAATGTATCATTTGCTACAAGATCTTAATGATTAATTTCATGATAGTTATTATTCTCCCTTTATCCCCAAGTTTTTTGATGTCTAATTTCTATAGCTGGTTTTCATATACCATAGTTTATAGTAACCTTGGAGTTTCCATCTTCTGGATGTACTCTGGTTTATTAAATTCTTCCTTTAAAAAAGGAGTACATGGATATGAACACAGTATTGTAAAAAATGATTGAATTGTATTAACACAATCACATTTAATATGACAGTATTGTTAAAAGTGCTACCACAAGGGATTGTTAGGTGGCGCAGAGGGTAGAGCAGCCCTGAAGTCAGGAGGACCTGAGTCCAAATGTGATTTCAGACATTTAACACTCCCTAGCTGTGTGACCCTGGGCAAGTAACTTAACCCTAATTGCCTCAGGGGGGAAAAAGTACTACCACAGTAGGAACTTTTAGTACTGGTGTAGAGCTCAATAAACATTTATTAAACCTCTACTATTGTCCTAGAATTATAGTAGACAAAATTTGTGAAATGAAAGATAAATTTAAATTACAAATTTAAAATACAAGTTTTGCTTTCAGGATATTACATTGTGAATGAGGCACTATGTTATACATTTTTGAAAAACATAAGGAAATGGAAAGTTATATACTATATCTAAAATATATTATTTGAAACCAGACAGGTTTCTATGGATTCATGCAATGGATTCAGGAGGAAAGAGGATTTTTAAAAATGATTACATTTGGCTCAGGGAGGGGAATAAGGAAAGAGTTTCTAGAGATGGAGGCAGCTTGAGTATATATTTGGGTGGGGAAATAGCAGATCTATTTGCATAGATAAGATGATGCTAAATTATGTAGAATATTGAAAATATAAAAGATATATTTCATCTTATAGACAACTAGGAACTACTTGCTGGTATATGAGGAGGAATATCTTAAGACTATTTTGGCAGCCTTCCACTAATAAATTTGAAGCCATGAAATATAATAAATTATAATAATACTTTAATCACTTAGTGATGAAAATTTAAGGTCTAGATTAGGAAATGTGAATTAGAGACGAAAGGGTGAATGCCAGGAAAATCAACATGAGCCATCTTGGTGAAAGATTAGATATAAGGAGGGGGAAAAAAAGAAGAATCCAGAGACAATTTGAAATGTCAAGTGTGGTGGAATGAGAGAAGTGTAATTCTATTGGAGAAAATGAGGCAATTGGGAAGGGGAATCAGGCTTTGTTTGTTTTAAGATAAAAATGATGAATTTTTTTGAGTTTTTTTTTGGAACTCAGATGGAACTGTTAAATAAGATTGAAATCTGGTTTTATCATACATTGAAGCTTTTCTTTACACAGAGAATGATGAGTTCTTTGATACACTGATGCCCCATTACTGAATTGACTCAAATTTTGTATGGTCTATTTCAGGCCCCATTCACCCCGTATTTTTTGCTGTTTGATTTAAACAAATCATTTGAGATTCACAAGTTCTTTTCTATGGTAAAAGCTGCCAAATAGAATTTACAATCTCTCAGGCTGGTCCAATCTTTTTCGGTACCAAAAAGGTTACTTTTAATTCCCAAAGCCTGCACATGGCCTTTTTAAACTCATAAGCTACAATCTTAAATCACATGCATGTTAAAAAAGCTTTTTCAGACTATCAAGAAGTGAATATGCAGGACAAGATTACATCAACAGAATACACAACAAAATTGATGTATCTATTAGTAAGAAAACAACTTGGAGCCAAATGGTTATTAGGAAAAAAGATGTGAGATGTACAGGTAATGATATAAATGCAGTGTTATCCAAGGCATAATGGTGATGAAACCCAGAGTACAAAAAAAGCAATGCAAAGACAGTGTTTATAGTACCTGCAACCCCAAAATTAAATGCTGAAGGCCTTTTAAGGAAGCTTTCCTTTGCTTATCAAGATCGTAAGAATCCCAAACAAAGTCATCTAGCAGTCAATATGTTCCAATAACTACGCATAGCTTTATCATTATGTTGAAGACATCAGACAAAGGTAGAAGCTGTTCAGTCATAATAATAGATTGCATATAATATAGCTGTCCATGGCTGCATGCAATTTGTGGATACTCCATTAACAATATAACATAAATACTTATTTTTTTAAAGATGTTTACTATGTCACCTACCTCACTTCTTATCTACGTGTGTCTCAGGGATCTATTCCTGTAACTTCAACGTAAAATTTAAAATAGTGTTTGCAAAAGGTGCTTTAAAAATTAATATAACTCAGTAAGGAGATATGTGTTGAAGCAGCTATCTCTAAAATATCTCTATTCTGAATATGTTTCTACTTGGCAGAGATACATAAGCTTCTTAGGAATGCTCCGGTTCTGTTAAGGCAGAACTGATTGTATTTAATGGCACATCATTAAGTGGTCAATAAAGACTTGGGTAAAAATTGCACAAGAAGTAACAAAAGAGCCCAATTCTTTCACTGTTATCCTAGTGATTATCTTAAAAGAGTATCAAGTAGTGTATAATAGTAAATTAAAATAAAAAATTTAGTAAATAAAACCAGCATTTATTATGTGCTTGCTTATAATATAACATGCATTGAACTAAACATTTGATAAATATCTCATTTGATCCTTACAATAATGACATGCATGAACTGGTGCTGAATGAAATGAGCAGAACCAGGAGATCATTATACAGGGCAACAACAATATTACATGATGATCAATTCTGATGGACATGACTCTGCAACAAAGAATTATCTCAAACCAGTTCTAATTGTTCACTGAAGAAAACCATCTACACCCAGAGAGAGGGATATGAAATATGGACCACAACATAACATTTTCATGCTCTCTATTGAGGTTTGCTTGCATTGTGTTTCCTTTCTCTGATTTTCTTTTTTTTTCTTGTAGATAGGATTTTTCTTGCAAAATTTGTCAAATATTTTAACATTATTAACACGTAGTGGACTTCCTGCCATCTAGGGGAGAGAAGGGGACTGGGGGTAAAATTTGTAATGGAAAGCTTTGTAAAGATCAATGCTGGGGAAATACCCATACATATGTTATACAAATAAAAAGCTTTAATAAAAACAAACAAACAAACAAAAAACAATAATGACACAAAAAGGAAAATCCTTTTGGAAGAAGCTGAGACAGAAGTCAAGTGATTTGTGAAGTGTCTCACAGCAAGTCAATATCTAAGGCCAGATTTGAACTCAGGTATTCCTGACTCCGGGCCCAATAGCCTCAGTAAAGGGACCCAATAAGTCCCTTCATCAAATCCAGGGCTGCACGTATTAACAAATGGAGGCTGAGAGCACTGAAAGATGAATCTTTTCCAAAGAATCCAAAAAAATTCTAGGGAAATTATCAGAGTCACTCAGCAACAAGAGGAAATATAATTCTGATTGCTTAAATGATTAATTTATTTTGTATATTTATATTTGTATTGGCAAATACAAGTTCCTATTCAATAGATGTAATCGAATTTAGAGTTAGAAAAGCAGCTCCTTCATTTTACATGCAAGAAAGCTGATGCCTCTGGAAGATATAAGGATTTTTCTTGCCCAACTTCACTTCTAATTTTTGGCATATCTGGTAATAGAACTCAGGTATCCTGATTTCCAGTTCCTTTCCCATTCCACTCCATGTCTTTGTTCAAAATTGTTCCCATTTTCTTACTTTATTAATTTGATTTTATATTCTAAATGACTCATTCTATGACAATACCTAAAATTAAAGTTATAAGGAAAAACAAAAAGACAAGCCCACTGGTGCAAGGCAATGTTATAAAGAAGAATAACAGACCAGAAGAATGTTGGGTGATATTCTGGATATACATAACCACAAGATATAGAAAAGGAAAAATTTCCTTTTCATCAAATGAATTTGAAAAGTATCATAGTCATGAAAAGCTGAAATCAGTTTTATTAGAGGGAATTTTGCTAATTATAAACATATACATGTGCATGAATATATTGTCATATGTGTTCTTATGTAATATATAAAATAATGAATCTACAATACTTTTTCTATCTATAAACATGTATACTAGCATTTATATAGCACGAAAATTTGGTGCAGACAATAACATGATATATGTGATTATTATCCCCATTTTACAGATGAAAAAAATTAATACTGAGATAAATGATGTGTACAAGCTCATGAAGCTCTTAGGAGTCTGAGGAAAAATTTGAGCTCTAATCTTTCTGACTCCAAATAGCAAGCTAAATACTATTCCACCAAACTTTCTGCAATATGTATGTTTGTGTCTATTGGTGCATGCATATAGCAAGTACTTTCGCTCTCTATGGGTATACACACACATAAACACTTATATGGAGATAGTAATACACACATGTATGCATACAAATGAATATTAAGTAGCACAGCAGTATATATATATATGTATTCTATAAATATGTATACATAAGTAGGCATATCAATATACAGTTTATTATATATATATTATGATATTATGTTATATATAGACATAAAACCCAGTATGTTTCATATGCATGCATACATATGATGTATACAGCACTATATATTTTTATTAGCATATATACATATGTACTTATATACTAGAAATACATATTTACTTATTTGCAAAAATATAGATGCATATATTAACCTGTATATGCATATATTTTATGCAATCTACAGATACATATGATATGTAAGTATATTCATTAAAAATAGCTGTTTATAATTTCTGGTCAGTTTAAAGTAGCAATAGTAAAAACCAAAACAAAGCAAACAAAAAATTTCTTGTATCTAAAGTTTGTTTTAAAGTGTTCTGATTTAAATTCAGACTAATTAATTATTGGTCTAAACTAATAGAAAACATGTTTAACACCTCTGGAGATTTTAAGGTGTGATTGACGACTGGGCAGTGAAAGCAATTTCCTCTTTTTTTAAACCTTTTACAAAATAAAAGTGTTAATCCCAAGTGTAAGCACTTTTCTAGCTCACAGGCTCTAATTACAAGTTAGCTCCTTGCATCCCCCCTTGTAGTTGCTCTTCATCCTGAAGATCTTCAAATACAGCCTCCCACAAGACCTGATTCTATTGCCCATCCTGCTCAGTGACAACATAGGGAGGAGTGATCATGAAATGTCAAGGTTTATGGTCCTACAATACCCAGATGACATGCTTTGGGAAAACTACTTTCTTTGTAACAAGCCCAGAATCAAAGGTGTCCCAGCTGTCTCTATGCCTGTCAGAAACAAGGACCCTGATGAAATCACTTTGGCTAGACTTCAACTGAAAGGGACTGAGAAATAATGCTTCAGAGAGAAAGATTTTGAGGAAAAGCCAAGAGGTCACTTTATTTGTGTCTGGGAAAGTTTTCTACCTGATTATTAAACTGTTCCATATTGGTGTGACTTTATTAGCCTTCTTAGGATGGCAGATCAGCCAGGACAAACATTCCAATTTGTCTCAACAGAAAATCCTTGATAGTGTTCGAAGTGCATACTATTCCTAGGTGATTTGCTACATACCAACATAACCAGGCTGGAGCATTCAAAGTAGCTGCTGTCACTTTGTGGAATATGGAACTGCCAAAAGTGGCTGCCCCTCATGAGTTAAGTAATTGGAATTTCAGTAGTCTTGACATTAAATAATGCTACACATTTTGGGCCATGAAAAGCAATGCAAGAAACATGGGGAAGGAAGGTTAGCAGATCTAGGTTCTAGGACTAATCCTGCAGCATATGCTGAGATACTGTTCAAGCTTCCCTTCCCCTCTAGTAAAATATATATATATATATATACACACACACATATATACACACACACACATGTGCATGTGTACATATATAAATGTATATATAGCATACGTATATGTATAGGGTATAGGTGAGCATGTATATAACATTTCTATACCTATGGCATAGAATGTCATGAGATAAAAGATAAAATACTATAAAATTATATTTATATATATATATAGAGAAAGAGATGAACATATACACACAATATACATATATTTATGTGATATACACATATATAAATGCATGTACATGTGTGTATACATTAATACGACAGTGTGTATGTTAAGCATGAGTATCATATGCTTAAATATATCTAATTGCTTCTGCTTTCACTTCTTTTTGTTTAAATATTTTTCATTAATTTTTGACATTCTTTTCTTTTTAAATTATGTTTCAAATTTTCTCCTCCCTCCCAAACTCTTCCCCATCCCCTGAAAAGCAATATCATATCAATTTCTACATTAAAGATATTCCCCACAAAAACAAAAAAAAAACCCAAGAAGAATATATTTCAATTGGATACAGAATTCATTATTTATCTCTCTGGATGTGGATAGAATTTTTTAATCTTGAATTGTCTTGAATCACTTTATTGATGAGTAGTCTAGTCCTTCACAATTAATCATCGTTATAACATGGCTGTTTCTGTGCACAGTGATTGCTATATTCTTCTTGCCTCACTTTGTATCATTTCATATAGCTCTTCCCATGCTGTTGTTATTTTCTTTTCTGACCATCTCACTCATAATTTCGTATAGTAAAATAATGCTCCATCACAATACTACTCCAACATTTGTATACCTATTCTACAACTGAGGAACATTTCCTCAATTTCCAATTCTTTGCCATCACAAAAAGAACTGAAACAAATATTTTTGTTCCTATAAATCCTTTTCTTTTGCTCTCTTTGGGATGCAGATTTAGTAGTGGTACAGCTATCTCAAAGAGTATGGAGAGCATTGTAACCATTAGGCATAGGCATAACTATGCCTAATGATTAAACTAATTCTCTACTCGACCAACAATTCTTAAATTCACCTAATTATTTTTTCCTCTTCTCATATTTTTCATTTCTGATAGGTGTAAAATAGTACTTCAGAGTTGTTTAATTTGCAGTTCCCTAATCAGTAGTGAATGAGATTATTTTTATATGACTAGATATTTTTAATTTCCTTTTCATATGCCTTGATCATTTATCAATTGGGAAATAATACTTAGTTTTATAAATCTGATTTATATTTCTGTATATTTGAGAAATGAGGCCTTTATCAGAAAAAACCGATATATATTTTTTGATAGTCTGGTTGTTACTGTTCAGCCAAGTATATCTATTTATGATCCTGTGGACCATGGCATGACAATGCTGTCTGTGGAGATTTCTTGGCAAATATATTTGAGTGTTTTGTTCCTTCCTTCTTCCATGCATTAAGGTTAATAGAGTTTAAATAACTTTCTAAGAGTCATATCATTAAGTGTGTAAGACTAGATTTGGCTTCAGGTATTACTGACTACAGGCCAAATGCACTATGCAATAAGACTATGCTGCTTTCTTGTCTATGGCACCTTTGGCAAAATGTAGTTTTTGTGATTATCTTTTTTAAAAGTATATTTTTGCTTTTGCTTTTCCGGAGATCATGATTGCTACCCTTGCTTTTTTTTAAATTTCAGCTGAATCATATTAGATTTTGCTCCATTCCTTTATTTTAATTTTTATGCATTATTCTGTTTGTGTGTATCTTATAAAAAACAAATTGTTTAATTTCATTCTGCTATCTGTTTCTGTTATACTTCTGCTATTCTTCCAGGTGATATTCAGAATCTTCCTAAAACAATTCAAATGGAAGAGATTCTGTTTCCTGGCATGTTGCTGATATCCTATCCAAGTTCCACAAGAATAGAAAAATGAGGTTAGCACAACAGCTCTGTAAACCTTCAGTTTTAGTCAGTCTAATCTCTTTTTTCTTCCACACTTTTCTTTGGAACATTTGCACTGGCAATGTGTGTGTGTCAACAGCATTATCAAGGGGTATATTCCTGGACAGTATACAGCCAAGATAAGTGAACTTATCCACAGCTTTCAAAATTTCACTATTTGAACTAACTGATAGATCCACATATGCATGGTATGGTGCTAGATGATAGAGTATTTGCATTTTCTTGGTATTAGTTGTTATTTTAAATTTTATTTATTTAATATTTTCCCCAGTTATTCAAAACAATTTTTTTTACTTTCATTTTTAGGATTTTTGAGTTTTAGTTTCTCTCCCTCATCCCCACTCACATGTAAAAAACCACATGTGAAGTTATGCAAAACATTTCCATAAAAGTCAAGTTGTGAAGAAAAACATAGATCTCCTGCCTTAATGAAAATAAAAATGCTCAAGAAAAATAGAGTTAAAAATAAAGAGTGAGATAGAGAAAGAAATAGAGACGTCTTTGAACTGTATTCACACACAATCAGTTCCTTCTCTGAGTATAGATAGGATTTTTCATCATAAGATCTTCAGAAGAGTTATAGATGATTGTACTATCAAGAACAACAAAATCATCGACAGCTGGTCATTCCAGAACATTGCTATTACTTTGTATACAATATATTTTACTTTCTTTATGGAGAATTTTCCAGGTTTTTTTTTTCCTTGAGAGCATCCTGCTCATCATTTTCCGGAAAACAATAATATTCCATCAGAGAAACTTGCTTCAATTTTTTTTTACAATTACTATT
>JAJPUD010013031.1:959-46217 GCA_023553655.1 Myrmecobius fasciatus | reverse complement strand
TTTCTTGCACAACAATGATAAGTTTGGAAATATGTATATATATATTTATATTCGATTTGCCAATATTTTAAGATAATTAACATGTAGTGGATATCCTGCCATCTAGGGGAGGGGTGGGAAATTGGGGGGGAAATTTGTAATGGAAAGCTATGTAAGGGTTATTGTTGAAGAATTACCCACACATATGTTATGCAAATAAAATTAAAAAAAAATAATAAGCACTATACATAAAAAAACCCAGCAAGCATTATTTGTAATAGAGAGAAGCTGGATGCATTCCCATTAAGTTTAGGGTAAAACAAGGATGCCCACTATCAGCACTATTATTCAACATTATATTAGAAATGTTGGCTTTAGCAATAAGAAAAGAAAAATAAATTAAACAAATCAGAATAGTCAACGAGGAAATAAAAATATCACTTTTTGCAGATGAAATGATTATATACTTAGAGAATCCTAGGAAATCATCCAAAAACTTACTGGAAATAATTAGCTGCTTTAACAAAGTTGCAGGATATGAAATAAATCCACACAGATCATCAGCATTTCTTTATATTACTGGTAAAGTCCATCAGCAAGAGATAGAAAGAGAAGATTTTATTTTATTTTTGACACAACTATAGATAAATATATAATTTAGGTCACTTAAATCTTGGTCAAAGAGACCTGCCTAAGCAAATACAATGAGCAGCAATGCAATCATTAATCTACATTTAATTTTTTTTAACTGTATTATTAGATCTTGGCCTGGGTAAATCTTTGAGAAAGATTTCTCACATTGGTTGGTTTCTGAATGAGGAAGAAGAAAAGATGAAAAATCTTTGTCTTTATACAATAAATTGTTATTAAATATAAGATAAAAATATTTCTTTATAGATTTAAATAAAAGACCTAAATGAAGACTAGATATTCTGAAGTGAACACCACAAGTTGAACCAAGCAAAAAGTTTATTGAAACAAAATGGAATTGGTATAAGGTGCAATGTTATTGACCTAAAACCCAAATTAAAAAATCAACCAAACAAAAAACCCTAATAAACCAGTTTTATAAATAAACAAAATAAGACACCTATTTACAATATAATAGGCTAAAATTCAGCCCTCATATTAAACCAGTGACTGAAAAACACCTGAAGATAGACCTGGGGACTAGTATTATAAGGGAGAAAAGATCATAAAGGAGTGTTTAATGTTCTACATCTGAGCCAAATTGAATGAATGCCAATTGGATTGACACCTTAACTCCCTGAAGATGAGTGGAAAAAGGATGGTGAGAGGTCTTAAAACTTCTTTATACAAATATGGAAAGTGGAGAGTTTATTCTGAAAAGGAAATAATTTATAGGAGATATGCGTCTAATAGATATCTTAAAAAATTTGAAGGACCTTCTTTTGAAAGAGAGAGTAAGTTTGCTTTACTTAGTACCAGAAGAGATAAATAAGGAATTTAATATTGGGAAAAAGGAAAAGGACACAGAATTTCCAAGAAATAGAATTATTCAACACTAGAATATTGTCTCCTAAATCAAAGTAATAGAATGTTCTGGTTGTTCTGAAGGTCTTGACTTTTAATAAAAACTCTAACAATTACTATTTTTTTTTTGCTGAGGCAATTGGGGTTAAGTTACTTGCCCAGGGTCACACAGCTAGGAAGTGTTAAGTGTCTGAGACCAGATTTGAATTCAGATCTTCCAGACTTCAGGGCTGGTGCTCTAACAATTACTATTTTGGAAATAGTGAATAAATACTTTTTGGTATTTCACTTCATATGTACTTAATTTTCTCATCATATAGTAAGGGATTCAGCCTAGATAACTCTAGGTTCCCTTATACTTCTCAATTCAGAAGTCTGTGAAGAAATTTTAGCTAATGTTAGTTAACAACCCTTGGTCATTGAGAGCAAACATAAGGTGCAGGATAGAGAGCCACACTTTCAATTAAGATCTGGGTTTAAGTTCTGTTTCACGTATATACTGATGATGTACCTTGGTAAAGCATTTTTGGGGGGGTTCAGGGTGGTGCTCTAGTATTTTTTTCAAGACTACTGGCTGCCAAATTCCATTGGTAGAGAATATTTCCTTGACTGAAAATCCCTTATATTAGTGAAATCAGAATTCTAATCTCTGTCTCCCTAGGGTTTTCTTTTTCTTTTCTTTTTTTTTATTTGCAAAACATATGAGTGACCTTTCAACATTGACCTTTGCAAAAAAACTTTTTTTTCCCAAGCTTTTCCTTTCCTTCCCCCCATCCCCCAACCCTAGATGACAGGTAATCTAATACATGCTAGATAGGATAAATTATATGACAAATACAATACATGTATACATATCTATACAGTTATCTTACTGCACAAGAAACATCAGATCCAGAAAGGGAAGAAAAAAAAAAACAACCTAAGAAGGAAAACAGAATGCATGGAAATATTCACAGAAAGCGTTAAAATGCTGTGTTGTGGTTCACTCTCAGTTCTCCCTAGGGTTTTCTTTAAAATATTTCTACATATGAACAAAGACACTAACTACATCCAGAGATAAACACTGATAAATAGATGTATAGAATAATTGTGTGTGTGCACATGCATATATGTTTCTGTGTAATTATAGCCATTTCTAGAAAGAGGGAGAAGAAAAAATAGGAGGGAAATACATTTAAATTATTTTGTATATTTGAAAGAAATAGCAACTTGTATATAGTGAATGTGTAGTTTTGTCTACAATCATCTTTTTATTATAGTTTTGAAAATACTTGTATTATTTTAGTATTAAAGAGTAAAAAAAAAAAACCACAGAAGTTGGATGGCCACCAGTGAGAAACATTGAGGGAAGGTTTATCAAGTTTCCTTCCACATTCTGTAGTCAATCTTCAACAATATATGAAGAGTTTAAAATGAAACTCCCTTCATGGTAAATTATAATATTATCCCTGATTCTCATAAATCTAGTTGCACCTAAATGATAGCAAAGCCTTCAGTCTTTACAGATCAGACTTACTCATCTTATATGTGAAATCTGTGTAAGTAAATAGAATGTTTAAACTTGAGTCTAAATTGAAGATATGATAATAAAAGAGAAAAAGTTACAATTTAAAAAAATATTCAATTAATTCTTCTGATTATGTTTTGCTTGATGCTTCATACCCTGATATTTAGAAATAGTCTCATATTAATATAGAATGTTTAAACATTCATTTCACTTCTCTGTGATTATATTTAGCAAGAGATTCATTTGCACATAACTGAAATTACATGAATAATTGAATTTTCCACATTTCATTTCTACATTTTTATGTACTGTAGCTTAGGCCACAAAATGTGCTTTTGAATGTACAAGTTTCCTTTTTGTACTATGTACTGTTACACTAAATTCAGAAGAATTCAAGTGAGGAAAAAATAATTTCTCAACCAAATCTGCATCTCATTTTTTATTTAACATTTCTCTTTATTTCCCAAATAGTTTGCATTGGTTATATTCAACAACATGAATGTGATTTTTAAAGTATGGAGTAGAGAGTAAAATCTGCTTAGATAAAAAAAAGACACTACCCATGCCAGTGAGTTGATGAATGAACATGAATGAACAATTTTGTGTCTAGATATTAAAATATTGCAGCATCCTTGGTATTTGAACATCCCTTGATAGACCACATGGAAGTTAAAACTTGAAGACATATAATATTTAATTTGACTGCAAAAAAGTCTGTTCCCTCATTTATTGACCTTATATTTTAAGATCTTTGGAATACATCATCTAAGAATATCTGGAAAATGATTCCAGAGAAGGTATAAATGTGAGAACAAATGCATCAACTTGCATTTCTTTAAATCAAGAATTTGGAAATAGGAAATTAACCTAATGGCAAGAGTCTTCAAAGCAATGCTGATATTAAAATCAGTCCAGCTGGAGTCATCTTCATCATCTCCTTGACATTACTACCTTTTATTTTTTTTTGATAGTAAAACATTCCAAGATAAGAAAACATCTTCATATTCAGTATATAGTTTTCAGAGGGTTTTTATTTTATTTTATTTTATTTTATTCATTGATTGGGCTTTATTCTTTCTCAATCATTCCAGTAATCCTGAGTGACTACCATGGGGCAAGTTGTTTACACTCAAATGAATTAGAAACAGTATGTCATCAACAATCAAATTTTTTTCTTGCAAAAATAATTTTCTTTCATTATTTTCTTTACTATTCATAGAAAATCACATTTCTATAGTACTCTCTCAATTAATGTTAAATTAGATAATTTGTGTAAAATATTGTGATTACAATTGAGCATTCTATAAATCTTAGCAATATATTTTAAGCTGAGCAAATATTATCCTTGTCCTATAAAAATTGAAACTCACAATAAATAAGTGGCTGGGGAAAGCTCACAGAGATACAAAATGTTAGTAAGTTTCCCACTCAGGATTTGAAGCCATGTCTCTTACCTTGAAGTTGAATTGCCTGTACACTGTCCCATTAATGCCTTCTCTATGAACATTCTAAAATTATTCAATACTGACAAGGTGACAAAACAAAAAAAGGAAATCTAGAATGAATATATATTGACTTATTCACAGCCAAGATATCAATAAATGAAATATTCCTATGAGAGAGTCACAAAATGATTTTAATAATAAATGTGAATTTTCTACTTCACTTGTGAATTGATTCATGTTTAGGTCAGATCCTCTCATACAAGAGATTCAAAAAAGAGGTCCAAAATAATGTATCATATACATTAAAATGCCTGGATTGGATATTGTGCATGTTAGTGTAGAAATTATGGTACAAATTGTGGAGAGTAAAGGAAAAGAAATGTTGACATCAAAACATATATATATATAATATACACACATATATATGTTATATATATATAATATACACATATATATATATTATATATATATATTCTTCACACAATCAAAAGATAATTTCTAACTACCCAAACCCTTTTTAGTATATTTTCTACACACAGCTTGCCAGTATTTTTCAAGTTAATTAAAAAGACGATTTTATGAGTTTTTTGTCATAAATTAACCAGTAATTTATACCTTTTTATGTTAATTCTAAACAACTTCTTGTGAAATAGTATCCAGCTGAAACCGATGTCGGATATAATTATAAAATGAGGTCTTAAAGACTGAAAAGCACTTTAAAAACCCTACTAATGTATCTTACTTGATTGTTATTATAGTAAGTGCTAACAATGATAGTAACAAATGACCCAATCTTATTGGTTTTAGGAATAAAACAAACCAGGGATGTCTTTAGAGCCGAGACCTCCACCTAATAGCTAATTTAAAAAAAATTATGCCCATGAAGGGCTGAGTCAACAATGAGTTCCATATTTAAAAAATTCCCTCCCTATTTCTTTATCTCTCTCTTTGTCTCTCTATCTCCCTTGTCTCTATCTCTCTGTGTCACTCTTTCTTCTCTCTCTCCTATCTTTTTGTCTATCTCTTTCTGTATCTATGTGTGTGAATGTGTGTGTGTGTTGAGGGGGTGTGGGTGTGTATGTATGCACATCCCCAAAGTCCTAGCTGGAGATAAAAAAAATGAAGCACCAGTAACAAATATGTATAGGAGAATAAAACATTTTCCCATTAATATATTCAAAAATGTGTATCTCATTACACAACTTCATCAACTTTGTGTTGTAGGTAGCATGGATTTTCATTTTCATGTGTCTCTGGAATCATGGTTAATCCTTTTATTGATCAGAGTTCTTAAGTCTTACAAGATTGTTTGTCTTTATGAGAGTGCTGTTATTAAATAAATTATTCTCCTGATCTTGCTCATTTGTTTTAGCAAAAGATAGATTATCTTTTCCAAAATTACACAATTCAAAACTGAGGGAAAGGGAATACTTGAGCTCACACCACAGGTCATCAGCACCATATAAATGAATAAGTTTCAGAAATGTGCATATATCCCTGAAAGAAGATAGCAAGAACATTCATAACCTATATCAGATTGCTTGCTCTCTTGGGAAGGGAAGAGGAAAAAGGAGGGAGAAAATTTGGAAATTCAAAATCTTACTTAAAAGTGAATGTTGAAAACTATATTTACATGTAATTGGGAAAAATAAAATGCTATTTACAAAAAAAATACCAGTATACAGGAATATCCAATGTTTGAATACTCCTCAAAAAGAAAAACAAATCCCCCTAAAGCACAAGTATCAGCAATGTGTATACTAAAAAACTTGATGGACTAGAGACTGAAGAGAACCCAATATACCAATCACTAAGGAATTGCTACATTAGAGTCCTACCTACTACAGCGCAGTGGTTGTAACACAACAAAAGCACCCTTTGGAATTATCATTGATAAACTTCAAGATAATTTGTATGACAGGGTCAATGAAGTGAAATTATTGTGTATATCTCTGGCCTCAGAAACTGATGCATCAAGAATATTGAAGTAGGGTAGAGTGTCTGTCCATGAAAAGAAGAGAAGATGAAATAAAATCACTCAATCTTCATAATTTCTGAGTTGAAATGGACTTTTAGGTAATGAAGGATGTGAGCAAGAATCTCCTCTCCTTTTTCAACCTAACTGAGATCAGATTTGGGGCCAGAACAATTTTGTGAATATTGATGGGAATATTTATCTTAGCAGCCATAAGAAGTGTCTTTTTGAGCTATCACCTAGGTAGAGCTATGAGACAGAAAAAGATAAAGAAAAATATGATGAGAAAAATTTAGGAGCAGGGGCTTAACTGATTCTAAGAGAAGTGTTTTGATTCTAGAAAAGTCATAATACTTACAAATGACCTAAGGATTCAGGCAATTAACTCCAAATGATGCCTCTCAATCCACCTCACCCCACCCCATATATGTTGGGAACTACAGACATAATAAATATAACAAAAATTTTTCCAGATGGTAGCAAAGACTATGGAAGATTTAGGACTGAGAAATAACTGCAGAAGTGAAGCTATGATCCATAGCAAGAAAAATGGAACTTAGCAAAAATAGATTAATACTTGCCCATAGTTCACAACAATGCAAAGCAACCTTCTCTCAAGGGTCTTTAGAGTATCTTTTTTTTTTTTTTGGGTTAGGGAGTTGTTCCCTTTTTCCCACTGGTTTAGGAGCCTGGAGAAACAAATCAAACATTGTTTTAAAAGATGTGAAATTATTATAATGCAGGAATTTTTGTTCATTATTGCTTCATTATTTATTTGATTTCTAGTGATTTGCATGGTCTGTAAGCACAATGTTATAGATGGGGGACCTGAGGTGAGAATATATTTCTTTTATCCCAAATGAAAGAAGAATATAGTCTGAAGACCCACTGAATAAAGTAGTAGACTTCTATTTCATTATTAATTTAAAATTAAAAAAGAATGTTCACCACAAAAAGCTTTGAATATTCAACAAAATAGACATTTCCTTATCAAGTCTATTTTCACTAAGATTCCCATGACTATATTAGGAATATAATAATTCCTATTATAATGTCACAGCTTTTTGAGGGCTGATGCCAGATCTTTCTCTGTATCTAATTTTGGGTATTTCACTTAATCATTTAGAGAAAAGAAAGAAGGGAGAGGAAAAAAGGAACAAGGGAAAGAGAGGGAAAGAAAAGAAAGATTTTTCAAAGGAAAGAAGAAAAATAAGGAACCAATTCTAAGGTCTCACTCAAAAACAGAAAGAATCCTTTAGAATTTTTTTTTATTTTAAGATTCTCTTTTGATTAAAAAAATAACATTACCCTATTACATGTCAAAAATTTTAATTTTCCTTTTTACAAGATTTTGAGTTTCAATTTTTCTCTCTTCTGAAAATGGTTGGCAATTAGATATAGCTTATATATGCACATATATGCTATCATTTAAAACATATTTTAATATTAGTTATAATTGTGAAAAAAGAAAGAGATCAAAAGTAAAAAAAATAAAAATTAATAGTGAAAAAATTATTTTAATCTGTATTCACAGTCCACTAATTTTTTTAACTGGAAGTGGGTGGTATTTTCCTTTGTACTTGTCATGGTTCACTATATTGTTGAGAAGAGCTGAGTCAGTCATGATTGCTCTCACAATTTTCCTGCTCCTGTGTGCACTGTTTTCTTGGCTCTGCTTATTTAACTATGTATCAGTTTGTACAAATCTTTCAAGGCTTTCTGAAATATGCATGTCCATCATTTCTCATTGCATCATAGTATTCCATTACATTCATATATCACAGCTTATTCAGCCATTCCCTAATTGATAGTGGTCAATATCTAATTCCCAAACACCCCCAGTGTTTTGCCATCATCAGAAGGACTGCTATAAATACTTTTGCACATGTAGGTCCTTTCTCCCTTTTTTAAGATCTCTGGAATATAGATGCAGTAGTAGTGTTCCTGGATCAAAATATATGCACTATTTTAGTGCCTTTGGGGCACAGCTGCAAAAGTTTCTTCAGAATAGTTGGATCAATTCACAACTCTACCAACATCATATTAAAGTTCCAATTTTCCCATATCTTTCCCAACATGTAAAATTCTTTTTTTGTCATATCAGCCCATTTGTTGTGCGTGAGATAGCACATCAGAGTTACTTTATATTGCATTTCTCTCATCAAAAGATATTTAGAGCATTTCTTCATATGCCTATAGTTTCGATTTATCTATCTGTATTTCCTATTCATATCTTTTGACCTGTTATTAATTGTGGAATGGATGATATTCTTATAAATTAGATCCTTTATCAGAAACATTTGCTATAAATATCATTTCCCAGCCTTTTACTTGGTTTTGCTTGTACAAAAGCTTTTTTATTTTAATATAATTAAAATTATCTCATACATTTTGTAATGCTCTCTATCTTTTGTTTGGTCATGAATTTTGCCCTCATCAACCCCCCATCAATCTAACAGTATTCCTTTTTCTTATGATTTGCTTATGATTCATCCTTTTTTTTGTCTAAATCATGCACCTATATTGACCTTATCTTGGTATATGGTGTGAAATGTTATTATGTACCTCATTTGTGTCCTATTGTTTTCCAGCTTTCCCAGCAGTGTTTTTCCTATTAAATAGTGAGTTTTTATCCCAAAGGCAAGATAGGACATTGTCTGAACTATTCACAGCTTCCCTCAGAATTAACACTTATTCAAGTCTCTAAATACCTTTGGAGTGACAGAATTCACAAACATTCAGAGTATATTAATTTTCCAGCTTAAGATATCTTGAAGGACTTCAGCAAAGGTCTGTCACATTGGGCAGGGGGAAAGTGACCCAGTGCAGGCACAGTGGGGAGAAGCCCAGAGGGAGGTCAAGTATAGGGAGACCTGGCATGGGTAATCTAGCAGGAAGTTCTTGGCCAAAATCCAGCAGCATTGGTTACTCTTCCCTGGTTCAGAAGAACAGTGGATCAGAAGACCAGTTGTGAGACCTCTAGTACAACTACAGAAAACAAATTCTGAACCTCTGAACCTGAGCTTAACATGCTGGATTTGGTAAGAACCACCCAGTATAGTCAAAAAGTCTACAGCACTAGCAACCCCAGTCCAGCTCAGCATAGTCATTGAGAGGCCTCTATACCACTGCAAAAGAGGACAATTTCCTAATGCACCAGGAGCAGAGCTCAACTTTAAAAATAATAAAAAAAAACAAGAAGAGCTCTAACTATAAAAAGCTACAGGAAAGATCAGAACAGTAACCCACAAGAGGAACACAAAGGCAAAATGTTTTCAGGTAAAGGGTCAAAGGAAAATATTAACTGGTCTCCAGCTCAAAAGGCTCTCTTGAAAGCACTCAAAAAGGAAATTTGGCAAAATGGGAGAAAAAAAAAACAACTCCTTGAAAAAATAGAATTTGTTAAATATAAAAAGAGAATAGCTGTAAAAAATAGAATTGGTGACCTGGGAAAAAAACAGCCATTGGGGAAAAAAAGCCTTTGAAAGTGCAATTTAAGAATTATTGGACTACCCAAAAACCATGGTGAAAAAAAAGAACCTAGACAACATTTTTCAAGAAATCATCAAAGAAAATTGCCCTGATATCCTAGAATCATAGGGTAAAATAGTCATTGAAAGAATACACCATCACCTCTTGAAAGATACTGCAAAATAAAACTCCAAGGAATTTTCTAGCTAAATTTCAAAATTATCACTTCAAGGAGAAAATACTATACACATGCAGAAAAAAATCAAATACCATGGAACAACAGTTAGGATCACCCAGGACCTAGTAGTTTCTACTTTAAAAGGATCAAAGGACTTGGAATATGAAATTCTGAAAGGAACTTGTACTTCAGCCAAAAAACAATTACCAAGCAAAACTAAGCATTATCTATCATTAGAAAAATGGATATTAAATGACAGTGGATTTTCAAACATTTTTATGAAAAAGACCAGAACTGAATAGAAAAAAAAATGATATTCAAATACAAGACTAAGGAGAAGTATAAATGGATAAAAGGGGAAGAAAAAAATATGTTTTTAAAGATTAAAATGTTTATATCCTTACATGGGAAAATGATACGTGCAACTCCTGAAAACTGTACCTTTTTCAGGACAATTAAGAGTATTCTTAGAGGGTCTTAAGGTATAAATTGACTTTAATATGATGATATGAAAAAGGAATTAGGAGTGGAAGAAGGGTTGTATTGGGAGAAGAAAGGGAAGGTAAAATGGGGTAAATTACATTATCTGAAGAAGCACAAAAGATCTATTACAATGGAGAGAAAAAAAGGGATGGGGATAAGCATTGTTTGAACCTTAATATAATCACATTTGCTTCAGAGAGGAAATAACACTTCATTTGGTGTAGAAATTTGTCTCACTCTATGGAGAAGTAGAAGGAAAAGGAAAGAAAAAGTAGAGGCTAATAGAAGGAAAGCTTTGAAAGGGGAAAGGGACTAAAAGGGGTGGGGAGCTGAACAAAGGGAGGACAAGATTGAGGGAGGTGATAGTCAGAAGAAATGCATTGTTGAGAAGGGAAAGGGTGAAAGGAGAGAGAAAAGTATAATGGGAAAAATACAGTGGCAGGAGATACAAAGTTTGTAATTTTAACTGTCAAAGTGAACTCTCCCATAAAACAGAAGCAGATAGCAGAGTGAATTAAAAGCCAGATTCCTACAATATGTTGCTTACAAGAAATACTTAAAGCATAGAGATACATACAGAGTAAAGGTAAAAAGCTAGAACAGAACCTGTTTTTCTTCAATTGAAGTAAAAAGGTAGAAGTAACCATCCAGACCTCAGATGAAGGAAAAGCCAAAAAGAAAAAAAAGATGTAATTAAAAGAGGGAAGCAAGGAAATTACATTTTACTAAAGGCTGTTATAGATAATGAAGTAATACCAATACTAACCATTTATGTGCCGAGTGGTGCATCCCAGATTCTTAGAAGAGAAGTTATGTGAGCTGCAGGAAGAATTAGAAAGCAAAACTATACTAATGGGGATTCCGATCTCCCTCTATCAGAACTCAATAAATGGAACCACAAAATAAAGAAGGAAGGTGAGAAGGTGAATATAATTTTAGAAAAGTTAGCTATGATAGAGTTGGAGAAAACTGAATAGAAAGAAATATACCTTTTTCTAAGTAGTAAATTGCACTTATCCAAAAACTGACCATGTATTGGGGCACAGAAACCTTGCATTGAAATGCAGAAAGGCAAAAATGATAAATATATCCTGTTTATGTCATGATGCAATAAAAATTACATCTAATAAAGGGTCAAGAAAAAATAAACCAAAAAAGGAAACTAAATAATGTAATCCCAAAGAATAATGAATAAAACAACAAATCATAGATACAATTGATTAATTCATCCAAGAGAATAACAAGAATGATACAATATACCAAAACTTATGAGTTGAAGCCATAGAAATTCTCATGGAAATTTTTATATCTCTAGATGCTTACATGAATAAAACAGAGAAAGAGAAGATTAATGAATTGAGCATGCAACTGAAAAAGTAAGACAAAGAGAAAATTTAAAAACTTCAATTAAATAGAAAATTAGAAATTCTGAAAATAAAATGAAAGATTAATAACATTGAAAATAAAAACTATGGAATTAAACAAAACTTAGAATTGATTTCATGAAAAAATCAACATAGTAGATATGTCTTTGGTTAACTTAATTAAAGGGAAAGAAGAAAATGAATTAACAGTATCAAAAATAAAAAGGGTAAATTTACCACCAATAAAAAGGGAATCAAAGCAATAATTAGGAGATATTTTGACTAATGTCATTCCAATAAATCTGATAATTTAAGTTAAATGGATGCATACTTACAAAAATATAGATTGCCTAGATTAACAGATGAGGAAATAAATTATTTAAGTAGTTCCATTTTAGTTAAAGAAGTTGAACAAGCTAACAGTGGACTCCCTAAGAAAAAGTCTCTAGGACTAAATAAATTTACAAGTGAATTTTACCAAAAATTTTAAGACTGACTAATTCCAATACTATATAAATTATTTGGGAAAATCGGGGAAGAAGGATTCCTGCCAAATTTCTTTTATGACACAGATATGGTGCTGAAAGTAAACCAAAAAGTTTCAAAATAGAAAAGAAAGTTATAAACCAATTTTCATAATGAATATTAATGCAAAAATCTTAGGTAAAATATTAGCAAAGAGATTTAAGCAATTTATTACCAGGATAACACATTATGACCAAGTAAGGTTTATACCAGAAAAGCAGAACTAATTCAATATCAGAAAAACTCTTAGAATAATTGATCAATTCAATATGTGAACTAACAGAAATTACATGATAGCAATAGATGCAAAAAAAGAATTTGACAAAATACATCACATTACAAATACAATAATTTCTGTGAAAAACACTAGAGAACATAGGAATAAGTGAAATTTTCCTTTAAATGATGAGTAGTCTCTTTCTAAAACTATCGGCAAGCATTATATGCAACAGGGATAATCTATAATCTTTCCCAAAAAGATCATGATGAAACAAAGTTGTCTATTATCATCATTGCTATTCAATATTGTACTAGAAATGCTAGCTTCACCAATAAGAGAAGAAAATTAACTCGAAGAAATTAGAGTAGGTAATGAGGAAACAAAATTATCATTCTATGCAGATGATAAAATGGATACTTGGTGAACCATAAAGAATCAACTCAAAAATTACTTAGAAAGAATGAAAAACTGTAGCAAAATTGCAGGATATAAAATAAATCCACATGAATAATCAGCATTTTTATTTGTTATCAAAAAATTCCAATAGTAAAAGAAAGAGAAATACTATTTAAAATAATTGTAGACAATATAAAACATTTGGGAGTCTATTTGCCAAGAGAAAGTCAGAAATACACAACATTTTTCACACAAATAATGTTAGATTTAAAAGACTGGAAGACTATCAAATGCTCATGGATAGGCTGTACAAATATATTAAAAATAAGAATTCTACCTAAATTAATCTACTTATCCCATCCCCTCCAAGATTTATGATTACATTTTCTTGTCATCTTAGCCAATCTGATAAATGTGAGGAGGTAACCCAGAGTTGTTTTAATTTGTATTTCTCTAATCAATGAGGATTTAGAACATTTTTTTCATGAGTATAGGTGGCTTTAATTTCTTCATCTGAAAATCATCTCTTCATATCCTTTGACCATTTATCAACAGGGAAATGACTTAAATTCTTATAAATTTGATGCAGTACTCTATATATTTTAGAAATGAAGTCTTTATCAGAAACACTGGCTGTAAATTTCTCTTCAGCTTTCTTCTTCCTTTCTAATCTTTCTTGTATTGGTTTTGTTTGTGCAAAAACTTTATAATTTAATGTAATCAGAATTATTCATTTTGCATTTCATAATATTCTCTAGTACTTCTTTCACCATAAATTACTCCCTTCTGTAAAGATCTGATAGATCTTTGCTATCTTAATTTACTAATAGTATCACCTGTCATATCTAAATTAAAAAACCACTTAGACCTTATCTTGGGATAGGGTGTGAGATGTGGATCTATGCCTAGTTTCTGCTATTCTATTTTCCAGTGTTCCCAGTAATTTTTATCAAATATTGAGTTCTTATCCCAGAAGCTGGAATCTTTAGATTTATCAAACACTAGCTTACTGGATTTGTTGAATATTGTTTATTGTGTAGCTAATCTCACTATTTTACCACACTATTTCTTATCCACTACTAAATGGTTTTGAAAACTGTCTTTATTGAAATTTGAAGATAGGAGCTTTATGACATAGTTTTAATTCTGGTATACATAGAATATATTCTTTTGATTTTTTAAAAATTCCCTTGTTACTCTTCATTTTTTGTTTTTTCAGATGAAATTTATTATTATATTTTTAGTTCCATAAAGTAGTTTTTTTTTTGACAGTTTGATTGTTATGGCAATAAATAGATAAATTTAGGAAGAATTGTCATTTTTATTATATTAGCTCACTCTCCCATGAACAATTGAAATTTTCCCATTTGTTTAGATTTGACTTTATTTGTGTGAAAAATGTTTAATAACTTTTGTTCTTACTATTTCTGAATTTGTTTGGCAAGTATATTCTCAATTTCACAGTCATTTTAAATGAAATTTTTGTTTCTATCTCTTGCTTTTAACCATTGTGGGTAGTATATAGACCTGTTAATGATTTGTGTGGATGAGTTTTATATCCTGCAAATTTGGTAAAGCTGTTAATTGTTTCAAGAATTTTTTGAGTTAATTTTATAAGATTCTCTATTTAGAACATCTTATCATCTGCTGAGAATAATAGTTTTATTTCCTTAGTGCCTACTTTAATTATTTTAATTTCTTTTTTTCTTAGTGCTGAAGCTAACATTTCTAGTGTAATATTAATAGTGATGATCATGGATAGCCTTGTTTTATTCTTGATCTTACTGGGAAAGCTTTTAGCTTATCCCTCATATATAATGCTTGCTGAAGGTTTTAGACAGAAACTACTTATCATTTGAAGGAAAACACTATTTATCCTTGTGCTCTCTAGTGTTCTTAATAAGAGTGGATATTGTATTTTGTCAAAAGTTATTTTTTTCCCATAAGTATTGAGATAATAATCACATGATTTTGTTAATTTTGTTATTTATGGAATTATGGTGATAGTCTTCCTAATTCTGAATCAGCCTTGTAGTCCTGGTATAAATCCAACTTGCTGATCATGAATTATACTAGTGATAAATTGATTTAATCTTTTTACTAATATTTTATTTAAATTTTTTGCATTAATATTTATTAGAAAAATTGGTCTTTAATTTACTTTCTCTGGTTTGGCTATTCCAGTTTTAGGGATCAGTGCCCCATTCTTGTCAAAACAGGAATTTAGTGGGGCTCCATTCCTTATTTTTTCCAAATAATTTATATAATATTTGAATTAATTGTTCTTTAAATGTTTGGTAGATTTCATTTGTAAATCCATCTAGCCCTTGAGATTATTTTCCTAGGGAGTTCATTAATAATTTATTAAGTCTACTTTTTTTCTAAAATTAGAGTGACAAGTATTTTGTTTTCTCTGTTTATCTGGGCAATATATATTTTTGGAAATATTCATTTCAACTAGATTGTCAGATTTATTAACACATAGTTAGGCAAAATAGCTCCTAATTCTTCCTTTAATTATATATTCACTGGAGGTAAATTTACCCTTTTCATTTTTGATACTGGAAACTTGATTTTCTTCTTTCCTTTTTCTAATCAAATTAACCAAGGATTTATTGATCTTGTTATTTTTTTAATAAAACTAATTCTTAGATTTATTATTAGCTCAATAGTTTTCTTAGTCTTAATTTTATTAATCTGACCTTTGATTTTCTGAATTTTGAATTTGTAATTTTATTGTAGGTTTTTAATTTATTCTTTTTATAAAGTCATTTATCTCCCCTTTCTGTATTTTACTCATGAAAATTTTAGGGGCATAAATTTTCCCCTAAGAACTGTTTTGGCTGAATTCCAAAGTTTGGTATATTGTTTCAATATTGTTATTGCCTTTAATGAAAATATTGATTTTTTCTATCATTTGTTGTTTAATATTTAGGAATGGATTATTTCATTTCCAAATAGTTTTTATTTATTTTTCCATAGCCCCTTATTATATGTAATTTTTATTGTGTCACGATTGGATGCATTCAATATTTCAATCTTCCTGCATTTTGATTGTGAGGCTTTTATGCCCTAATATATGGTCAATTTTTCTGTAGGTGGATTGCTGAGAAAAATGTATATTTCTTTTTATCTCCATTCAGTTTTCTCCAAAGGTCTATCACATATAATTTCCCCTAAAATTCTATTCATCTCATTAAACTCTTGTTTATTTTATGTTTAGTTGTATCTAGTTTTAAGAAAGAGGTTGAGATCCCACACTAGTATAATTTTACTTTCTATGCTTCTTGTAACTCACTTAACTTCTCCTCTAAGAATTTTTGGTATGATATGAACATGCAATTTGTTACTTCTGGTTTTATTTTTATTTTCATTTAAAAAAGCAACTGTTTGGTTTACAAAACCTACTGCATATATTTTGCTGCCAATGGGATATGTGTTATAGCCATTAGAAATTTTTAGTGTTTGAAAGAAAAAAAAAGTAAAGTAACATTTCAACATACAAGATTATCAGAAGTTTCCTGCCTCATTTAAACAAATATATTTAAAGTAATATATAAACGACTTTAATGCTACTGGAAAGGGGAAGTAGAAAAGGGTCAATAGTTTAACAGAAGAGGAATAAAACTTAACCTTCGTAATAAATTCTGTAAAAATCAGAATGAATATAAAATAAAATGACTCTTGGTAAAAACAAGGATTCCTAAAAAATGATGGAGAGACAGAGAAAGAAATGGGGGGGGCGGAGAAAAATTCATCTCAAATTTAAAAAGAAACTGACTTCTTCCATAATTTTAGTTCATATCAAAATGTTAACATTAATTTTGGCATATAATGCTTTTCCTGATTTCATCTGTTAGTATCTTTCAATGAAAATGAGTTACCTTATATTAATGTATTGCAAGAACCAAACTCCTTTCATCTTGTGAACACTGACTCCATTTGTGAACAAGCTATTTTGTTGGTTTTATGTAAATCATCTAATTTGGGGGAATTGTTCTACCTCATGCTACCAACTTGGAAAATCCCTAACTTCTTTTTCTCCAATAAGAAATCAGATTACCTAATTCTATATGTTGTTTTGTATCCTATTTTTTAAACATATAAAACCTGTGCAAAGTCTGTATTAAGGATCTTTGTGCTTGAATTACTGCTTTGTGCAGGAAACAATGACTCAGTTTGTTTTACATGATTCACTAATAAAACATATCCTTATTTTTTGCTTCCTCATTTATTATAAATTACTCATGACAGTACTTATTTATTATTAATTGATTCTGAATATACTAATTATAACTAAATATAGCTAGCACTCATTTAGTACTTTAAAATTTGCAAAATCGTTTCTCTGTAGTACTATCTTATAGGAGATGGCTAGCTCCATATATAACAAATTTTCAGTTACTTCTCACATTATCCTTGGTACATAGGTGCTATTATTGTCCTCATTTTCTAGAAGAGGAAATATGGGGTAAATAATATGAAGTGTTTTACACAAGGTTTCACACATAATTTATGTCTGAAGTAAGATTCAAACTCAGGTCTTGCTTACTCCAAGTCTAATACTTTCTTTACTAAGCTATTTGGAGTCAATATTTACATGTGTGCATGTTGCTTTCTTTAAGAAAATTAGGACCCTCAGTGGATAAAGTATAAGTCTTGGAATCAGGAAGGTCAGAGTTCAAAGTTTTCTTCATATACTTAACTATGTAGCCATTTAAGTTCTTTCAGTCCCATTTTTCTTCCTTGTCTTTAAAATGGAGATACTAATAGTACTTAGCTTCCAGCAGTATTCCTGAGAATTAAATTTTTAAAAACTGCTTTGCAAACTTGAAAACACAATGTCATTGCCAGTTGCTATAACTACTAGTAGTAGTAGGCAACTAGATGATACAGTGAATATAGTTCTCAGCCTAAAGTCAAGAAGATTCATCTTTGTGTGTTCAATTTTGGCCTCAGACACTTACTACCCTTTTTACCCTGAACATGACACTTAACCTTGCTTACATCAATTCCCTATCTGCAAAATGAGATGGAGAAGGAAATAGCAAACCACTCCAATATCATTGCCAAGAAAACCCCAAATGAAGACATGAAGAATTGAAGATGACTAAAAATACTCAACAACAATAAAAAACCTACCTACCTCTAGTACTGCCATTAATACCACCATTACTACTGCAATCATTATCATTCTTTATAGTAAAAATAATGAAGATCCTTAAGGGTAAAGACTTCCCACCCATTTTTGTCTTTAAATTCTCAGAGATTAGCCCAATGTTTATATAGGGCAGGTTTTTTTATAATGTTTTTGGTTGATTAATTGATACATTTATGCATATCATTATGAATTGAATTTTGCAGACTAACCGTAAAAGTGACGATAAATAAAACTGGAATATTTTGATGGAGGTGGGTAACAGGAAAGGTTTGAAATATGTAGCCTTTCCTGGAGAAGCAAATCTTTGTGGTTAACTTCAAGTGGAGATTTCAAAAAAATGAGCTTTATGAATACAGATTAGATGAATTGGTGAAGAGAAGATGATTAGTTGAAAGAAACTTTGCCTTTGTCATATTTCCCAGAGACAATACTTGTCTTTTCAGGGTAAAAAGTATTCACTTTCTGAATAATTACTTCTTCCATTTATTTTTAAAGAATGAAAACTGAGCAAGAGAAAGGAAAATGAATCACGAATTTTTCCTCTTGTTCAGGATTTTTGACTCAATTAAATGAGTCTCCCAGATGAAATTTATATGTCTGAAAGAAGATAAAAATGTATCTATCCTTTTCATTTTCTTCTGTCTTTCAACACACCTAACAGAAATATTTATCACATAAAAGAACAGAAACTTTTCTCTACTTATCATTTTGCTTATGAGCAGTGAGCTTTTTTTCTGAAATATTTGGAAGTTTGATGAAGAAAGGAATTTGCCTTAGGAGGGAAAATATTCCAAAGACTGCATCAGTAAAATTGAAGCTTCTTGAAATGGGAGGAATATTTGAAACACAAGGAAATATTCATGCATGACAGGTATCTTGAAAGTGCTTAAGTATTACCATGACCATACTGAAATTCTGGGTTTGCAGCACTGTCTCCACACAGCATACTTTAAAACTATTAACGGGCCAAGTTTGAGATGGCTGTCAAATTCTTCATTTTAAGAATTCTCTTGATCATGAGTGTACTTTAATTGTTGTAATTGTGTAAAGTTGGAAGCTGCTGATATGTCATAGGTATATCTTGCTGACTAAGTTGGCTCCTTATTCCCTCCATTAACTGTTCCTCTGGAAACAGGTAGGTTTAGATAAGAAGAGGAATTGAGAAGAATGTTCTGGAAGTTATGTTTTCAGAGGAAGTAACATGTCTCTGATCAATAAGAAGTGACTTCAGTGATCTGGATACCTAAGGAACGGAAATTGTAAAAGTGAAGGCAAAATCACTGAAGAGAGCATACATCAAAGGAAAATACTAGACTAGCAAATGCATTGGTCTTGATGCAAAAAGGAAGACAAGGGGGGCAGAACTAAAATGGTGGAGTGAAGACATGATTCTCTGTGTCATCCTCTGACCTCTCAAACCAACAGCAGATTAAGCCTCTAAATTGATTTTTAAGTCGAAAAACCCACAAATATTACAAATATTTGAACTACAACACATTTGTAGCAGAAGTTACCTTGGAGGAGCTTCAGAGCAGGTCTGATTCAGTCAGCAGGGGGTCAAGCAGTTTGCTGAGCTAGGCGCAGCTAAAGGAGACCAGGGCAGTAAGCCAGGCTGGACTCAGCGTGGCAGGGTTTAAGCACCTGGGAAGTTCCTGCAAGACTCTTGGGACACTCTGCCCTGATTGTGGGCAGGTGCTTTGGCAGACCTGCCTTTTGTAAAAGGTAGATTATAATCCACTGCAAACACAGGACCTAGTCTGGATGGCCCAGCACAGGAAGTCAATCAGCCCAATTGCCCTAGGGCAAATTACCACAGCCTCTGCTTCTCTGCTTTAAACAGACCTCAAGATTTAAAAAAAAAATGAATAAAAAAACAGAAAAGAACTCTCACCATAAATAGCTTTTATGAAGATAGAGAAGAACAGACACCAGATCCTGAGGTTCATCAAGTTAAAGCAACTCCAGAGGAAGACAAAACAGGAGATAGGGGCTGGTCCCCATTTGTTAAAGCTTTTCTGGAAAACTACATAAAGAATCTCAAAAGAGAGTTAGATGAAAACTGGGGAAATGAAATGAGATCATTGCAAGAAGGAATGGAAAAAGCATATAATGCTATACAAAAGAAATATGGAAAAGACACCAGTTCACTGAAAAACAGAATTGGTGAAATGGAAAAAGTTTGCAATGAACAAGTTGGCCCATTACAAAAGGAGCTAAAAAAAGGTAACTGAAGAAAATAATACATTAAAAATTAGACTTGAACAAATAGAAGTGAATGACTCAATAATACTTTAAGAATCAGTCAAACAAAAACACAAAAATGAAAAAAAAATAGAAGAAAATATGACATATCTCCTAGGAAAAACAACTGACCTGGAAAATAGATCTAGGATAGACAATCTAAGGATTATGGAATTCCTGAAAGCCATGATGAAAAAAAAGAACCTAGACTCTATCTTCCAGGAAATCATGAAAGAAAACTGCCCTCATGTTTTAGAATCAGAAGGCAAAATTGCCATTGAAAGAATTCACCAATCACCTCCTGAAAGAGACCCCAAAATTAAAACCCCAAGGAATATCGTGGCTAAATTTCAGGACTATCGCACCAAGGATATATTGCAAGCAGCTAGAAAGAAACAATTCAAATACCGAGGAACTGTAATTAGAATAGCACAAGATCTGTCAACTTCCACCTTGAAGGATCAAAGGACCTGGAACCAGATTTTCCGAAAGGCAAAGGAACTTGGATTACAAGCAAGAATAAACTATCCAGCTAGAATGAGCATTATCTTTCAGGGAAGAAAATGGACATTTAATGATATAGGTGAATTTCACCTATTTATAATGAAAAGACCAGATTGGAACAAAAAATTTAACCTCTAAACACAGAAATCAAGAGAAGCATAAAAAGATAAAAAGGAAAGAACTTTTGATAACTATATTTCTACTATGGGTATACTTAAAGGATGTGGGTATAATTTTATTTTACTTTAATAATATGAAAAAGAAACTAGAAGGGCTATCATACTGGGGGGAAAGGGGGAAAGGAGGTTAAATAAAGTAAAAAAAAGAGGTAAAAATAAGGTAAAATCTCATGAAGAGGCAAAGAAAACCTAATATAATTGAGAGAAAAAAGGGGAGATGAGCACTGTGTGAATCTTATTCTCATAAGACTGGGCTCTAAAAGAGTATATCAGACACATTTTGTTTCACAGAGAAACTTGTCCCTCCTTGTCAGGAAGTGGGAGGGAAAGGAGGAAAAGAAAGGGATAGACTAGTAGAAGGGAAAATAGAAGAATTAGGGGAAAGGTGTAAAAAAGTGGGAGAGGCTCTAAAGGGGGGAGGACTGAGGAAGTTGGTCATCAAAAGCAAAATACTGTGGAGGGAGGAAGGGAGATAGGGGAAAGGAAAGAGGAAAACATAATTTTGGCTAAATAAGATGACAGGAAATAACAAAATTAGTTATTTTAACTGTTAATGTGAATGGGATGAACTTTCCCATGAACTGGAAATGGATAGCAGACTGGATTAAAAGCCAGAATCCAACAATATGTTGTTTACAAGAAATATATCTAAAGCATAGAAATACATACAGAGTGAAGGTATTGGGCTGGAGCTGAATCTATTATGCTTCAGATGAACAAAAAAAAGCAGGGGTAGCAATACTGATCTCAGATCAAGTAAAAGCAAAGATAGATCTAATTAAAAGAGATAAAGAAGGAAGCTATATTTTACTAAAGAGTACCATAAATAATGAAGCAATTTCAATACTAAACATATATGCACCAAGTAGTATAGCATCCAAATTCTTAGAGGAGAAGTTGAGAGATGCAAGAAGAAATAGACAGCAAAACTATATTAGTGGGGGATCTCAACCTTGCTCTCTATGAATTAGATAAACCAAACCACAAAATAAATAAGAAAGAAATTAGGGAGGTAAACAAAATGTTAGAAAAGTTGCGTATGATAGATCTTTGGAGAAAATTGAATGGAGACAGAAGAGAGTTTACTTGTTTCTCTGCAGTTCATGGAATTTATACAAAAATTGACCATATGTTAGGGCATAGAAACCTCAAAATCAAATGCAGAAAGGCAGAAATAGTAAATGCAATAAAAATCACATGCAATATAAGGCCAAGAGAAAATAAACCAAAATGTAGTTTCCCTCCTTACCTCTTCTAATTACATCTAATTTTTTTTTTGCTTTTACTTTTTCTGAGTTCAGGATTCCTACCACTGCTTTTTATTTTTTGTATTTTTAACTGAAATAAAATATATTCTGCTCCAAAGATTTACCTTTAGTATGTGGGTATATCTCTGCTACAAAAGATTACATCTTAACATTTTGCACATTCCTCAGTGCCATGAAGATTGTTTTGTAAAATTAGGCATTCAATAAATGGGCTGATTTGAAAATAATTAAGGTTATTCTGCCTCATATCTCCAAAAGTGAACTTCAATATTTTTCACTAGAAGATACAAAGTAGCATAAGGCGGGAAGGAAATGCAGTTTCCTATATCATTAACTTTTTCACAGCTGCTTCCTTTGATTGGTAGAGAAAAGGAGGCTTCTTTATGACATTCATCACCCTTCCCTGAGACTGCTTCAAACGAGTGCAGTGACAAATGGTTGAGCTTAACCATTATTTTACCTTCACTTTTCCACTGAAGACATTGATCAAATGATGTTGACATCATTCTGGTGAAATACAGTGAATAAAGAAATGCTGAGGTGGATTTTGAATCTAAATACTGGGTTAGGCAGCTTCCTGAGTAACGTCTGTCAGTTTCTCTCTTATTATGTGTCACTTTTAATTTTAAGATGACATGTTTTCTAGTCAGAGTACAGATAAGCAGTCGCTTTGCCCATACGAGTTCCTAAGATATCTTTGGATCTGGTTAGTAAAATGCCTTAGTAGTAAACAGTAATTTCATGTTTATAAACAAGAAGTCAAAGAATATTCACAAGATTCCATGGAGAGTACAGGAGCATAGAAGAATCTTCTTCAATATTCTGCTTCCTGAAAGTCTAAAAAGTTAATATAATTCAGTATCATTTAAAAAAAATTAGATCTTTCTATCTCACCCAAGATGGAAGTATCACTACTACTGATGGGCCCATTTTCAATATGCTGATCAGTTCTGGTAATAGGCTAATGCCTTGCTCAATTTTCTGTGCTAGACTAATCTGCCCATTCTGTAGCAATCTGGAGGCCCTTTATTAAAGGATACAAATGTTTCCATATTAGTATTGACTTCAATAAAGACAAACAGATTTAGTCCTTTTGAAATTCGGAATCCAAAAGTCAAGTAATACACTAACCTCAGCCTCCAACTATTGTTTGAATTATAGGCATGCACTATTTACATCCATCTACAATATTATTTCTAATTTGGTTTTTTAGGGAACACTTCTGGGAAGTCTTGTATTTGCAAGATAAAAGTGGGAAAAAAAGTTTGACATTGCATATAGCCAAGGTATGAGGAAGTCTGGAGGCATGAAAATACAGGGCATTTTCAGAGAATGGAAAGTAGTTCAGTTTGGCTAGACTTAATTTTATATTATCAAAGAATAATACTTTTCCAGTGTAATACAGAAAAATAATACAAAGACAGATGATGGAAGGTTTCAAGCACCATTACAAGTACTCAGTGTGGAATAATGCATGGAATATTGGATGTGGAGTTAAGATCTGCATACAAATTAGTCTTCAGACACTTAATTGTTTTGTCAACTTGAGCAAGTAATGTCATAACTTGGAGTCTATTTTTCATCATCTGTAAAATAAAAGACTGGGCTTGATGGCTTTCAAATCCCTTCTATTTTGAAATTTATGATTTTATTTACTTTATTCAGTCTTAATAAGCAAGAGAGTGCCTAGCAGAGTAGTGATATAAGAGGATTATAGTGATGGTATTGTACAGGATGAATTGAAAAGGGGAAAAATCAAAGTGGGAAAATTAATTGGTATATACTCTATGTTTAGATGATATGGTAACAAGGGCAAGAACAAGGGGAGGAGCAAAGAATATAAAAAATAAGAATATGGAAAATAAGTACATTCTGAATAGACAGACTCATGTCAGCCATTTAAAGCTTCTTGGGAATAGGCTGTGGAGGGAAATCAGTAGAGTTAAGTGAGTATAAAGATGTGTAGTACAAATAGATTTTTGTAGGTATGGAATTATTTGAAAATCAGGAACTATGCTTATTCCCTGTTTGATCATTGGACAATTAAATTCATCAATGTTTCTATATTACAGCAGCATAAAATTACCTCATTTCACTTCCTATTTGACAGTTGTTGGTCTGCTCCCCCCCCCATTTAACTTTGAGAGAAATAGGACAAGTGGCTGTATAACCAAATCACAGAAATTATTTGTTTAACGGGGAAATGCCTCAAAACCAGCAATAGCTCACAGATTATATGGATTATTAAAGACTCTCTTTCTCACACACACACACTCACACACACACACACACACTCCAATGCAATGAAAATCAATGCTCAGATTTAAGACTTCATAATATTTTATGGCCTATAACAAGCCACAGAATAATGAGGAGAAGGAGCAACTTCCTGCTCTGAGAACCACCATGTGCTTCAGGGCATCCCTTGGTAAATAGACAAACTTCAATGGCCAGACTGCCTCTTGCTTCAGTGTATCCCCAGAGAAAATACAAAACAGTCCACTGGCCTCAACACATGCCAGACAATACCATTAGGCCATTAGGGTGCCAGCTCAGCACCAAGTAAGCTTCCAAACACCTACAGTCTTCAGCAGTACCAGCCACATTCCACCCCATCCTCTCAGTGCAACAACAGTCATGAGAGTTCCCTATGGGCTTCAAGCCAACATCAATTAAGCACCAGTTAAATAGCCAAGGACTTTAGTCCCAAGCACAAGAAACCTGAGATGGTGCCCCTTCCACCTTAGGAGAAGAGCATAAATTTCAAAGAAAGCAAACCAGCTAAAAAACTATTTCTAACCACAGAAAGTTATTTTGGTGACAGGGAACATCAAGACACAAACTCAGAAAAGGGTAATAATGCTCTGAGAAAGAATCAGAAGTAGTTTCAAACCTAGAAAGAACTCACAGAAGATCTCAAAAGAAAGATTAAAATCATATAAGAGATCGGGGAAAGAAACAAAGGCAATGCAAGGGAATTGTGATAAAAGAGCCAATGGCTTAGGAAAAGAAAAAAAAATGCTTTAAAAGTGACCAACTGGAAAAGAAAACACAAAAATCCACTATGGAAAATAACTCCATAAAAAGTATAATTGGCCAAATTGAGGAAAACAACACCTTAAAAATTAGAATTGGGCAAGTGAAAGTTAATAATCCTACGACACATCAAGAATCAATCACACAAATTCAAAAGAATGGGGAAAATAGAAGAAGAAAATGTAAAATACCTCACAGAAAAAAAACAAAAACAAAAACAACTGCTCTGGTATGGTAAAAACAACTAACCAGGAAAATAGAACCAGGAAAAAAACTGTCAAAATCATTGGACTACTTGAATGTCACAATCAAAAGAAGAACCTGCACATAAATTAGGAAATTATCCAGAGAAATTGCATTGATATGCTGGAACCAGAGGGCAAAATAGTCATTGAAACATTCTACCAATAATTTCAGGAAAGAGATTGCAAAATAAAAATTCAAAGGAACATTATAGCCAAATTTCAGATCTACTAAGTCAAAGGAAAAATATAGCAAGTGACCAGAAATAAACAATCTAAATATTGGGGGAGGGGCTCACTCAAGATTATACATTAAAAGATTGGAGGTCATGAAACATAATATTCTATAAGGCAAAGGAGCTAGGACTTCAACCAAGAATCACTTTATTATTTTTAAAAGTTTAAAAACTAATTATTGACCTTATGAAGCTTACAGTTTAAATAATACATGAAAAAATATTATTTATCTCCATAATACATGAGATAATAATGCTTTGTGAATATGAAAGTTATAAAAATGAGAAGTCTGTGTTATCACTAATCCTAGGGAAACTAATGAAAACTTTGAAGCTGTTGGAAATAAGATACATGCCATTTCAATATATGATAGTGAAGAAATCATCAAGTGAAGATTAAATCATCAAATGAAATTTGGAAGTTTTCTCAGGTTCACGGTTATGTTTCTCCCAAGGCAAGAGTACTAAAATAACTATCTTCTGTAACTCCACAAGGCTTCTCCTGATCCCTCCTTACTCTTGATTGGAGTTGTACATGCTCTTTCCCTCTGGAAATTAGCTTTTCTTTGCATTGTTGTGTGTGTATAGGCTGGAGCTGTTCAGTAGAATGTAAGCTCCTCAAGGACAGTATCTCCACTATTTCTGTCTTTGTAGCCTCAGCACCTAGCATAGGCCCTTACTAAATGTTTTTTGAATTGATTAATACGTTTAAAGAAGATTCCCAGTGATTAAAGTGTTAATGGTCTTCACAAATCACAAACTATTATTATTTACTCTGCACATCATTTTATTTTTTTCAATTAACAAACATTACTTTTTCTCTCCTTATCTCTTTGTATTGCCTTCATAAATAAGAAAAAAATGAAACTTATTAAACATTTTCCATAATCAAGAAAATACATTTTCCCTTCAAACAAAAAAAATGTTTTACTTACTATATTTCATAACTCACTATTCTTTTAGGAGATGGGTAGTATCATACTTCACTGGACCTGTGAAATCAAAGATGATCATTGTACTGGCAAGATTTCTTCAGTTTTTCTAGGAAGATTGGTATGAACTCATACAACTAAGTAGGCAAAAACCGGAGAATAATTTATGTTGTAACAACTTTATCATGAATATACAAACACATATGGAGTAGAATGTAGGAATTTAAGGACTAAGTCCCTGTTTTGTTTTGTTTTTTTCGTTGTTGTTGTTATTCTTTCCATCCACATGTTCCAGTATAGTGCTTGTCATATAGTAGGTATTCAATAAATACTTGTTCAATTGAACAGAATGGAAAAAAAATCAATTAGCCAGACCACTCCATTACTTAGACATTTTGCTAAATTAAGGCTTGTGCTATATTGCATTTACTTAATATGGAAGCAGAGATTCAAGCTGTCAACATTTGAATTACAAAATGATTCATGTCCAATTCAACTCTCCCTTCTAGTGATGTTTGTATTGGTAGATATAGAAGTGCTAGCTCTTCAAATCTTTCCATCTCCCATTTGTGGGAATAAGTACTAATCAACTTCTAGAATGCAAAATGAAGAATGACAAGAGGTCTTTGAATATAATGATAAATACTAAACCTTATCTTTCCAACTTCTGCTTTAGGAATTAATTTGTTAAAATGAGGAGCTAAAAGCTTTAATTATAATTCTTTTTTATTCCTATTGCCTGATGTGCATGAGTAACTGACTTATTAAGGCAATTATTTTGGACTTCTAATATTTTTTTCTGAGATACAATATCCCAATATACATACAAAAATATTTCTTTCTTTCTCTTTTTAATGAAGTTTTCACTAAATCAGAAGAAAAAAAAACACAAGGAAGAAGTCACAATTATCAAGGAGTGGCCCATTTTGAGATCTCTATACTTTCTCCCTTTCATACCCCCTACCATGCTTACTCACATGTAACCAAAATTTAAATAATGGGGAAAAGTAATTTACAAAGGAGAGTTTAAGATCCCTCACATTGTTTTATTTCAAATGACCAGGTTGAAGAACTTGAAATGTTTTTGATAAGCAGGGGTAGCGATCCTGATCTCAGATCAAATAAAAAAAAAATGATCTAATTAAAAGATATAAGGAAGGAAGCTATATTTTGCTAAAATGTACCATAGACAATGAAGCAATATCAATACTAAACATATATGCACCAAGTGGTATGGAATCCAAATTTCTAGAGGAAAAGTTAAGAGAGATGAAGGAAGAAATAGACAGCAAGCTATATTAGTGAGGAAATTTCAACCTTGCTCTCTCGGAATTAGATAAATCAAACCACAAAATAAATAAGAAAGAAGTTAAGGACTTAAAAAGAATGTTAGAAAAAATTAGATCTATCGATCTTTGGAGAAAATTAAATGGAGACAGAAAGGAGTATACTTTTTTTTTTCTTGGCATTTCATGGAACCTATACAAAAATTAACCATGTATTAAGGCATAAAAGATTCATAATGAAATGCAGAAAGGCAGCAATAGTAAATGCATTTTTCTCAGGTCATGCTACAATAAAATTACAAGCAATAAAAGGTCAGAGGAAAATAGACAAAAAATTAATTGGAAACTAAATAATATAATCCTAAAAAATGAATGAGTCAAATAACAAATCATATACATAATCAATGATTTTATCCAAGAGAATGACAATAATAAGGCAACAACACAATATTTGTCGAATGCAGCCAAAGTGGTTATTAAAAGAAACTATATCTCTAGATAGTTACTTGCATAAAACAGGGAACAAGAAGATTAATGAATTATGGTTACAACTAAAAAAGCTAGAAAAAGAACCAATTAACAACCCTCAATTAAATAACAAATTTGAAATTCTGAAAATAAAAGAAGAGATTAATAAAGTTAAAAATAAGAAAAGTATTGAATCAATAAAACTAAGACTTGGCTTTCTTAAAAAAACAACAAAATAGATAAAACAATAGTTAATTTAATTAGAAAAAGGAAAGAAGAAAATCACATTGCTATTCTCAAAAATGAAAAGAAAGGAGTTTTCACTAATGAAGAGGAAATTAAAACAATAATTAGAAGTTATTTTGCCCAACTATATGTCAATAAATTTGATAATCTAAGTGAAATAGAGGCATATCTACAAAAATATAGATTGCCCCAATTAGCAGAAGATAAAATAAATTATTTAAATAGCTCCATTTTAGAAAAAAAAATAGGATAAGCTAAAAATCAACTCCCCAAGAAAAAATCTGCAGGACCAGATGATTTACATGTGAATTCTGCCAAACATTTAAAGATCAACTAAGTCTAATACTATATAAACAATTTGAAAAAAAATAGGAAAATGATGACTCTTACAAAATGCCTTTTATGACGCAGAAATGGTACTTATACCTAAACCAGAAACCAGAAAAAGAAAATTATAGACCAATTTCCCTATTGAATATTGATGCAAAAAGCTTAAATAAAACATTAGCAAGCCCACTGTCACCATTATTATTTAATATTGTCTTAGAAATGTTAGCTTTGGCAGTAAGAGAAGAAAATGAGATTAAAGGAATTAGAGTAGGTAATGAGGAAACCAAATTATCACTCTTTGCAGATGACATGATGATATACGTAGAGAACCCTAAAGACTCAACTAAAAAACTACTAGAAACAATACACAACTTTAGCAAAGTTGCAGGATACAAAATAAATCCACATAAATCATCAGCATTTTTATATATTACCAATAAAGTTCAGCAGCAAGAGATACAAAAAGAAATTCCATTCAAAATAACTGTTGATAGTATAAAATATTTGGGAATTTATCTGCCAAGGGATAGTCAGGAACTATATGAACTAAACTACAAAACACTTTCCACACAAATCAAATCAGACCCTGTCAATTGGAAAAACTTAAAATGCTCGTGGGTAGGATGAGCGAATATAATAAAAATGACAATCCTACCCAAACTAATTTACTTATTTAGTGCCATACCAATCAAACTTCCAAGAAATTATCTTACAGATTTAGAAAAAATAGTAGCAAAGTTCATTTGGAAAAACAAAAGGTCAAGAATTTCAAGGGGATTAATGAAAAAAAAAAGGCTGATGATGGTGGACTTGCTGTACCAGATCTAAAACTATATTACAAAGCAGCAGTCATCAAAACCATTTGGTACTGGCTAAGAAATAGAGTAGTTGATCAGTGGAATAGGATAGAATCACAACACAAACTAGGCAATAACTATAGCAATTTAGTCTTTGATAAACCCAAAGACCCCAGCTTTTGGGATAAGTTTTCACTATTTGACAAAAACTGCTGGGAAAACTGGAAACTAGTGTGGAAGAAATTAGGGCTTGACCCACATCTAACCCCACATATCAAGATAAGATCCAAATGGGTTCATGATCTGGATATAAAGAGTGATACTATAAGTAAATTAGAGGAATGTAATATAGTTTACCTCTCAGACCTATGGAGATGGAATAAATTTATGTCCAAAGAAGAACTGGAACTCTTAATTGAAAACCAGATAGATAACTTTGACTATATTAAGTTAAAAATTTTTGTACAAACAAAATCAATGCAGACAAGATTAGGAGGGAAGCAATAAATTGGGAAATCATCTTTACATTTAAGGGTTCTGATAAAGGTCTCATCTCTAAAATATATAGAGAATTGTCTCATATTTATAAAAATTCAAGCCATTCTCCAATCAATAAATGGTCAAAGGATATGAACAGACAATTTTCAGAGGATGAAATTAAAACTATTTATAGTCATATGAAAAGGTGCTCCAAATCACTATTGATCAGAGAAATGCAAATCAAGACAACCCTGAGATACCACTTCACACCTGTCAGATTGGCTAAAATGACAGGAAAAGTTAATGATGAATGTTGGAGGGGTTGTGGGAGGGCTGGGACACTGATGCATTGTTGGTGGAGCTGTGAACGGATACAGCCATTCTGGAGAACAATTTGGAGCTATGCTCAAAAAGTTATCAAACTGTGCATACCCTTTGACCCAGCAGCATTTCTATTGGGCTTATATCCCAAAGAAATCATAAAGGAAGGAAAGAGCCCCACATGTGCAAGAATGTTTGTGGCAGCCCTTTTTGTAGTGGCTAGAAACTGGAAACTGAATGGATGCCCTTCAATTGGAGAATGGCTGGATAAATTATGGTATATGAATGTTATGGAATATTATTGTTCTGTAAGAAATGACCAGCAAGATGATTTCAGAGAGGCTTGGAGAGACTTACATGAACTGATGCTGAGTGAAATGAGCAGAACCAGGAAATCATTATACACAGCAACAACAGTACTATATAATGATCAATTCTGATGGACATGGCTCCCTTCAACAATGAAATATTTCAAACCACCTCCAATTGTTCACATAAGAAAGCCATATACACCCAGAGAGAGTGATGCGAAATGTGGACCACAACATAACATTCTCATACTCCTTGATTGATGTTTGCTTACATTGTGTTTCCTTTATCTGATATATCTTTTGTGTAGATAAGATTTTTCTTGCACAACAATGATAAGTTTGGAAATATGTATATGTATATATTCGATTTGCCAATATTTTAAGATAATTAACATGTAGTGGATATCCTGCCATCTAGGAGAGGAGTGGGGAGTTGGGGGGAAAAATTTGTAATGGAAAGCTATGTAAGGGTTATTGTTGAAGAATTACCCACACATATGTTATGCAAATAAAATTAAAAAAAAAAACATTAGCAAAAGGATTACAGAAAGTCATCCCCAGCATAATGCACTGTGAACAAGTAGAATTTATGCCAGGAATGCAGCGTTGGTTCAATATTAAAAAAATACCTATTAGCATAATTGACTATATCAAGAACCAAATTAACAAAAACCATATGATTATCTCAATAGATGCAGAAAAACCATTTCATAAAATCCAACCCCCATTCCAATTAAAATCATTAGAGAGTATAGGAATAAATGAAGTTCTTATTAAAGGATCAATAGCATCTCTTTGATAGGTTGAGTGAATATAATAAAGATGAAAATACTACCTAAACTAATCTATTTATTTAGTGCTATACCAATCAAACTCCCAAGAAATTATTTTACTGACCTAGAAAAAATAACAACAAAATTCATCTGAAAGAAGAAAAGGTCAAGAATTTCTAAGGAATTAATGAAAAAAAAAAAACCCTCAAATGAAGTTAACCTAGCTATCCAGATCTAAGATTATATTATAAAGCAGCAGTCATCAAAACAATTTAGTACTGCCTAAGAAACAGAGTACTTGATCAGTGGAATAGCTTAGGTTCACAGGACAATATAGTCAATGACTATAGTAATCTAGTGTTTGAAAAGCCCAAAGACCCCAGCTGTTGCGATAAGAAGTCACTATTTGACAAAAACTGCTGGGAAAATTGGAATTTAGTATGGAAGAAACTAGGCATTGATCCATACCTAACACTGCCTAGCAAGATAAGGTCAAAATGGATTCATGATCTAGGCATAAACAATGATATTATAAACAAAGTAGAAGAACATAGGATAGTTTACTTCTCAGATCTGTGGAGGAGTAAGGAATTTGTGACCAAAGAATAACTAGAGATCATTATTAATCAAAAAATAGGTAATTTTGACTATATCAAGTTTAAAACTTTTTGTAGAAACAAAATGAATGCAGACAAGATTACAAGGGAAGCAATAAACTTGGAAAACATTTTTACATTCAAAGGTACTTACAAAGGCCTCATTTCTAAAATATAGAGAATTGACTCAAATTTATAAGAATTCAAGCCATTCTCCAACTGATAAATGGCCAAAGGATATGAACCGACAATTTTCAGATGAAGAAATTGAAACTATTTCTAGTCATATCAATAGGTGCTCCAAATCACTATTGATCAGAGTAATGCAAATTAAGACAACTCTGAGATACCACTACACGTCTGTCAGATTTGCTAACATGACAGGAAAATGTGATGATGAATGTTGGAGGGGATGTGGGAAAATTTGGACATTGATAAATTGTTGGTAGAACTATGAATGGATCCAACCTTTCTGGAGAGCAAATTGGAACTATGCTCAAAAAGTTATCAAACTCTGCATACCCTTTGACCCAGTAGTGTTTCTACTGGGCTTGTATCCCAAGGACATCAAAGGAAGGAAGGGAACCCACATGTGCAAAAATGTTTGTGGCAGCCCTTTTTGTAGTGGCAAAAAACTGGAAATTGAGTGGATGCCCATCAATTGGAGAATTGCTGAATAAATTATGGTATATGAATGTCATGGAATATTATTGTTCTGTAAGAAACGACCAGCAGGGTGATTTCAGAGAGGACTGGAGAGACCTGCAGGAACTGATGCTAAGTGAAACGAGCAGAACCAGGAGATCATTATACACAGCAACAAGATTATACAATGATCAATTCTGATGGACATGGTTCTCTTCAACAATAAATAATTCAAACCAGTTCCTATTGTTCAGTTATGAAGAAAGTCATATATTTCCAGAGAAAGGCCTGTGAGAACTGAGTGTGGACCACAGCATAGCATTTTAATACTTTCTGTGAATGTTTGATTGCATTTTGTTTACCTTCTTAGTTTTTTTTCTCTTTCTAGATCTGATTTTTCTTGTGCAACAAGATAATTGTATAGCTATGTATACATGCATTGGATTTAAGATATATTTTAACATATTTAACATGTATTAGACTACTTGCCATTTAGGGGATGACGTGGGGGGGGGAAGGAAAAATTTGTAACAGGAAATTTTGCAAAGTTCAATGTAGAAAAATTTTTCATATGTCCTGTAAATAAAAAACCTTTAATAAAAGTTTTAAAAATGATCAGTAGCATCTGTTTAAGTCCATCAGCAGGTAGCATATGTAATGGGGATAAACTAAAACCATTCCCAGGATGATGAGGAGTGAAACAAGTTTGCCTACTATCATCATTATTATTCAATAAAGTAATAGAAATGTTAACTTTCACAATAAGAGAAGAAAAAAGAAATTAAAGGAATCAGAGAAGGTAATGAGGAAACAAAATTATCACTCCTTGCAAATGAGATGGTATGCTTAGTGAACCTTAGAGAACCAACTAAAAAACTATTAACAATTCACAACTTTAGCAAAGTTGCAGGATACAAAAGAAATCCACATAAATCATTAGTTCTTTTATACAATAACAACAAAGTCCAGCAGCAAGACATACAAAGAGAAACTGCATTCCAAATCACAATCAATAATATAAAGTATTTGGGAATCTATCTGCCAAGGTAAAGTCAGGAACTATATGAACACAACTACAAAATACTTTCTACAAAAGTAAAATCATATCTAATAAGTTGGAAATATTTAAAGTGCTCATGGGTAGGCTGAGGGAATATAATAAAAATGATGATACTACCTAAATCAATCTACTTGTTTAGTACCATGCCAATCAAATTCCTAAGAAATTATTTTACAGATCTAGGGGAAAAAATGACAAGTTCATCTGGAAGAACAAAAGTTCAAGAATTTCAAGGGAATTAATGAAAAAAAAATGCCAATGAAGGTGGCCTAACTGTGCCAGATCTAAAACTATATCATAAAGTAGAGGTCATCAAAACCATTTGCTCATGGTTAAGATATACAGTATACAGTAGTCAACCAGTGGAATAGGTTAGGTCCACAATATAGTAACTATAGCAATCTAGTGTTTGACAAACTCAAAGGCTCCAGTTTTTGAGATAAAAATTCACTATTTGACAAAAATTTCTGGGAAAATTGGAAACTACTATGGCAGAAACTAGGCTTTAACCCGCACTTATATATACCAAGATAAGATCTAAATGGGTTCATGATTTAGACATAAAGAGTGATATTATAAGCAAATTCAAAGAACATAGGATAGTTCACACCTCAAATCTGTGAAGGAAGGAATTTGTGACCAAAGAACTGGAACTCATAATTGAACATAAAATAGATAATTTTGATTACATTAAGTTAAAAAGTTTTTACACAAACTAATGCAGACAAGATTAGAAGGGAAACAATAAATTGGGAAACCATTTTGTCATTTAAGGGTTCTGATAAAGACCTCATTTCTAAAATATATAGAGAATCAACTCAAATTTATAAGCATTCAAGCCATTCTCCACTTGATAAATGGTCAAAGGATATTTACAATTTTCAGATGATAAAAATAAAACCCTTTTTAGTCGTATGAAAAAGTGCTCTAAATCACTTTTGATAAGAGAAACGATAATTAAGGTAAATCTGAGGTAACACTATACACTTCTCAAATTGGCTAAGATGACAGAAAAAGATAACAACAAATGTTGGAGGGGATATGGGAAAACTAGGACGGTATAACATTGTTGGTGGAATTGTGAACCGATCTAGCAATTCTAGAGAGCAATTTGGAACTATGCTCAAAAAAGTTATCAAACTGTGAATACTATTTGATTCTGCAGTGTTTCTACTGAGCTTATATCCCAAAGATATCTTAAAGAAGGGAAAGAGTCCCGCAAGTGCAAAAATGTTTATGGCAACCCTTTCTGTATTAGCAAGACACTGGAAACTGTATGGATAGCCATCAGTTGGAGAATGGCCGAATAAGTTATGGTACATGAATGTTATGGAATATTATTTTTCTATAAGAAATGATCAGTAGGATGATTTTAGAGAGGCCTGGAGAGACTCTTGCTAAGTGAAATGAACAGAACCAGGAGATTATTGTATACAGCTACAGAAATATTATGCAATGACCAATTCTGATGGACATGACTCTTTCCAACAATGAGATGATTGAGGCCAGTTACAATAATCTTGTGATGAAGAGAGCTATCTATACCAAGATAGAGGAGTAGGGGAAACTTTGTGTGAGTCATTATATAACATTCTCAGGCTTTTTGTTGCTATTCACTTGCATTTTGTTTTCTTACTCATTTTCTATTCTTTTTTTTTATTTTTCTTCTGCAGCAAAATAATTGTATAAATGTTTACATGTATTGGATTTAACATGTATTTTAACATGCATTATATATATTGCATTGGAGTGGGAGGAAGGAGGGGAAAATTTAGAACACAAGGATATATAAGGCTCAATGTTGAAATATTATCCATGCATATGTTTTGAAAATTAAAAAAAGCTTTTCAAAAAATGAACTTGATATGCTTTGCAAAAAATGAATTAAGTTCTTAATCCTATTTCCCCTATTAATTTTTTGTAGGCAGTCACTGAAATATTTGAAGGAATATATTAAACTTAGTGGAAACATTGGAGCTTTGCTGGAGACCTGTAGTTTTATTTATTTATTTTTTTTGAGACCTGTAGTTTTAAATGGCAAACTGTTTTGTTCTGAAGTGACTTCTCCTTGGTAAATTTCCTCTTTATATCTGAAAATGCTTTCAAATAATTTTTTTTAAAAAGTTTAGACTCCTATAATAATGTAATTCATTTTATGCAGAAAGAGAAAATGAGAATCAAAAGCTCTTCCTTCAATTTAATTCAATCCAATAAACATTTATTTTTTTTTTGCTGTTCTGGGCTAGGCACTTTCTTAAGTGCTGAAGATGCAAATAACAAAAAAAAGCAGTCCTTGGCCTCAAGGAACTTACATTTTAATGAATAAAAACAACACAAAAAAGGAAACTGAAAAAGGACATGGAATGTTGGTGGGGAGAAGGCATTTTGTGCAATTATGATTGTGGAGTTGAATTCAAGAAGTATATCTGATAGGAAATGAAAGGGCTATAACTCTTTTCTATATGGAAATTTGGGGGGATTTTTAGTTGTGGTTGTTCAAACCTTCCATCAGGATACAGAAACTATTGATGGTAATGATGAGGGGAGAATACAAAAACATGGATGCAGTCTCCAGGATGATGAGTTTTCTACCAATAAACTATTCCAAGAGGCATGATAATGATGGAGTTGAATCCAAGGAATGAATTTGGTAACAAACAGTTGGACTTGAGCACCTTCTAAATGGAAGAAAGTTAAAAAAAAAAAAAACAGACTCTTTTAGGAAGTCATATTTAAACTTAATGTAGGTTCCCAACTAAATGCTAATTTAATTTGAAGAGAAGGATGAGTCTATTTTTCTTTTTTGTTGCTATAGTTGCTACAATTGCTTTTTTCCCCTGCTTGCTTTGTTTTCTTAAGGACTTTGTATCTCCAACTTCTGCCATAGTACGTATTTATATTCACTTAATACATGTATATTGGATGGAAATGAATTACATAAATAATATGTGAGTTAAATTGGAGAAACTTTTCTCCATTACACACATTCAACTAAAAAATATAAAGTCTCCAGGCTTTATCCTTCTCAATTCCTATTTACTTATTAAATCATACTGCAATGGGGGCATGTGAATTGTTAAAGCAGAGCTCCAGCAAAAAGAGTGGGATCTTATATTAGTAATTTGGTTTCTGGTGACTGAAATACATTTGAATGAAGACTTCAGGGAGGATTTTCATCAATACAATCCAATTCAGTACATGCTTCTGCTGTAGAGAAGACAGGATGAAATAGTGAAAAAAAGTAATAGATTTGGCATTCAAGGAACTTGAATTCAAACCTCAGTTTTTCCTCTATGTGGTCTATAAAAACTTAAGACAAGTCATCTTATCTCTGTCTCAGTTTCTCATTTGTAAAATGAGAAAGAATGGATTGAACTGTCTCTAAAGATCATGTCAGTTTTCAATCTAAGGTATTTTAGCAGCCTTTTCATCAAAGGCCTTACCCCATCTAACCAAGTATGAAGAGAAATGAAAAATCAATTCCTTCCACCTTATTAGTTTGTTAGTTTGATTTCCTTAATTAGCTGTAATTAGTCTCTTTCAATCATTTTTGCCTTTGCAGCTGTAAAACCATCACTTATCATTATCTAAATGTCATTATATTTAATAATAGTGCAAAAATATTGTCAACATACTTAGACCATTTAATGATTAAACCTGACATATTAAAATAAGTTTAAAAAATAAAAACCCTAATATCTATAACTGTCATCAAAAATGAAACACAAAAGGAAAATTCTTGCATTGGTAAATCATATGGATATATTTTTTTTAAAGGAAGGTAGGTCATCATCTTTTATAGAGTAATGGAAATTTTTATAGACTATTCTGACTTAGTACCACATTAATTTTACATCGTTTTCAGGGAAATGGCTTTAGCTATTCAAGCTTATAAACTTGTAATTAGGAAAAAGTCACTGTGTTCCCAATTAGTCTGTTGTATTAGAAAAGAAGAAAGAAGCAGGACTTTTTTTCTAAACAGAAAACTATGAAAAGTCTTTTCTAACCAGTATAGAATGCCATGAATGTTTTGCTCCTATAATCACAGGATTGTCTATAATTGAGGTTGCTGAAGAAGAAGGGAAAGCCATGTGCTGAAGGCTTTGGTGAACACATAAAATCATTCTCTCTCTACCCCCTGTTCCTTAATCCCATTCAAGTGAAATACCTCATTTTTGTTAGTGGTCACCTTAAATATTGGAATCTGGTTTCCATGTGGTTGACTTTGTGATGGATTAAGTCTACAGAAGGATTGAGAGTGTACCAATATTTAGTGATTGGTAATAATTACTGTACTTTTAAAATTTTGTTTGATGATTTAATGATTGAGTCTACTTAATTACTTATGCTTTTTAATTTACCTAAGCTAAAATTCTACCTTTGATGTTGACTTCTTATATAATCTTAGCTAAACTATTTATCATCCTTGGATCTCAAATTCCTGATCTGAAACATTCATTAGGGAGACTAGATGGCCTATGAAATCCCTTCAGATCACTTCTTATGAACTATAAATCTGATCTTTTTTTTTGTATTTTGTAACACATTAAAAGGAAATATCTAGAAATAACTAATTGTATTCTTTTAAAGTTAAATTTTCATTTTAGTCCTTTATTTAACATAAATGAAATGAGTGTTAAGTCATTCTCAATATCCTTCTTTATAAATTATTTTATACAAATTATCAATATTTTTATAAAGCTTTTTATTTACAAAACATATGAGTGATTTCTCTACATTGACCTTTGCAAAAACTTTTTCCCAAGCTTTTCCCCTCCTTCCCCCCACCCCCACCTCTAGATGACAGGTAATCTAATACATGCTAAATAGGATAAATTATATGACAAATACAATACATGTATACATATCTATACAGTTATTTTACTGCACAAGAAACATCAGATCTAGAAAGAGAAGAAGAAAAAACAACCTAAGAAGGAAAACAAAATGCATGGAAATATTCATAGAAAGCGTTAAAATGCTGTGTTGTGGCTCACACTCAGTTCCCACAGGCCTCTCTCTGGATGTATATGACTATCTTCATCGCTGAACAATAGGAACTGATTAGAATCACATCATTGTTGAAGAGAACCATGTCCGTCAGAATTGATCATCATATAGTCTTGTTGCTGTGTATAATGTTCTCCTGGTTCTGCTGATTTCACTCAGCATCAGTTCATGCAAGTCTCTCCAATCCTCTCTGAAATCCTCCTGTTGGTCGTTTCTTATGGAACAATAATATTCCATAACATTCATATACCATAATTTATTCAGCCATTCTCGAATTGATGGGCATCCTTTCAATTTCCAGTTTCTTGCCACTACAAAAAGGGCTGCCACAAACATTTTTGCACTTGTGGGTCCCTTTCCCTCCTTTAAAATCTCTTTGGGATATAGGCCCAGTAGAAACACTGCTGGGTCAAATGGTATGCACAGTTTGATAACTTTTTGAGCATAGTTCCAAATTGCTCTCCAGAATGGTTGGATCCGTTCACAGTTCCACCAACAATGTATCAGTGTCCCAGTTTTCCCACATCCCCTCCAACAGTTATCAACAAATTATCAATCTTAGGGTAATTTCTTCTAATTTTTGACAAAATATTAGTCTACAATTCTCATATTTAATTATTATAAACCAACTAAAGGTAAGCTTGTTTCCATATCTGTTGGGTTTAAGCTTAATTAACAAGATAGTTATATTCAATTCCCCAAATAATTTTATTTAAAAATAAAATATAGACTATTCACAAATTAATGACTTTAGGATTATTAATGGATGAACCACATTCCACTAGAAAGTATAATAGATAATTCAGTAAATCCTAATTCAGTCAAAATACTAGAATATTTATTTTTGTTCTTCCTTTATGATTTCAATGTAAAATCTTAAAATAAATATACAAAGGCTTTTATGTAAAAATGAGACTGTTTATATACAGATCTATTCAGAGTCAGGATGAAGCATTTGTTTGCCTTAGGCAAGGTTTAAAAAATTTTGATATATCCAATTGCTATATCAAAAAATATCTTCCTATATACAGGGAAGTAGAAATTCCTGGAATTAAAAATAAGCATATTTATTTATTGATTGATTTAATTAATTTTTGTTTTTTGCTGAGGCAATTGAGTTAAGTGACTTGCCCAGGGTCACAGAGCTAGGGAATGTTAAGTGTATGAGACCGGATTTGAACTCAGGTCCTCCTGACTTCAGGGCTCATGCTCTATCCATTGCGCCACCTAGCTTCCCCCAAAATTAATTTATTTATAAAAAATGAATAAGTATATTTATAAGAATTGAGATGACCAATTATGCTTCATTCATCCTCTCTGTATTGCACATCCTATCAATTGACTATGGCTCTGCAAAGTCTTGTAAGGTGTTTAGGATGTTAATGGATCAAAAAGAGAATAAAGAATACACAGGAAGTCACATATCTACAATTTTCTGGATCTGCTCAATATTGGTAAGAAGTATCTTCATGGCTAATGTTTGATCAGTGGGGGAGACAGAAAGTATGGATCCAAGGTAGTGTTGAAGGTGAAAGTGTGTCATTTGAGAAAAGCATTATAGGGAATTGGGAAATCAGTTTGATATAACTAATTTCAGTGGGTGTGAATTTCTCCATCGTTAAACAGGTTCCTCGCCTTAACTGTGTATTTAAAAGATGATATAGGTAATTGAAGGGAAGTAATATAAGCTCTAGAATTCTCTCACCCATATATATCAGTGGGAGGAAAAACTATTACATCAGATTCACCAAATATTTGAATTATGAATTCTGAGCTTCACTAAAATTTGTTTCAGGTAAAAACTGCCACGAGCTATGGTACAGAATGAATTACAGCACAACATCTCAGTAGAATAACAATCTCTGTTTAAGAATGGGATAAGCAGTATGAATAAAATGCAGAAAAAAATTTCAATCTATTTAAAATAAAGTGTATTTTAACAGATTCTGAAAAAGTTAAGCTGTTCTTCAGAAGCATAATTGAAGCAATATTATAATTCCTTGGGAGATTCTTGTGAGACTTTGAAGGACATAAAATTAGGCCTATTAAAGCTTATTTATAAACACATACGCATACACACATATATGCTTATATGAGTATGTATGCTAATGATCTCTAAAGTCATTCCCACTACTCCAAAATCTTTCTTTATTTGTTCAGCAAACATTTATCAAGCATCTATATATTCTGTACTCCACTAATGCCTGATCTTTCATTTTATCTGTGTCATGTATATCTAGTTGTGTTTTGTTGTTTTTTAATGTTTCCCCCATTTGAATATAAACTTCTTGACAGCAGAAACTGTTTTCCTCTTCTTTTTTGGGAGTTCTCAGTGCTTAGCATAGTGGTTGACACATAATAAACTCATAATAAATGCTTATTGATTGATTGGTAGAAATACATGAGTAAATAAAATATTCATTTAAATTGTCATCTCTAACCTCAAGTATTTTATCTGACAGGGGGTCTTGAGGTGAAAAAGGAATCAAACACATCTACTAAGTACATCTACTAAGTACTGGGATAATCGTTTCATGAATATTATCTCATTTGATCCTCACAAAGCCTTGAGGATCTGATGCCATTATTATTTCCTTTTTTAATTGAGGGAACTGATATGATATAGAAAGAGGTTAAATTATTTACTCAGAGTCATCCAGCTGGTAAGTGTCTAAGATTAAATTTGAACTCACATCTTCCTGATTCCAAGTTCAGAATTATATCCACTTCACTTCCCAGTTGCTTCCTCAATACCTTAGAAGATTGGTGTGGGGAAGTTTGATTTTTAACAGTGCCAAGTGATTGCCAAGAATCACTCTCTTATGAGGGTGCATCACCAATAAAGGAAAAACAATATCACACTCTGTTTTTCTGATTTGAGGTTCCTGAAAATATTTTAAAATATTTTGGTAACTATTGCAATATAACATTTTAATATTCTTTTGTTTTATATTACACTTTAGAAATTTAAAATGGAATTTATGTCTCACTATAATTCCAAAGAGATCCATGACATTAAAAAACTTAAAAAAAAACAAACATGTTTTATAGGTTTTGAGTTGTCTGGTTAAAAGCTCTGTACATCAGCATTAATTCTGTTCAAATATTGGTTAGACTACATAACCTCTTGGCTGTCGTTCAGTTTTGAAATTCTGTAATGTTGAGTAGCTTTAAAACCTTTCTTCTAGGTTGGTATTCTGTACCATATTATATCATACACTATACAAGTAGTAATACATATATCAGCGAGTTTATAAAAGGTCAACATATTCTTTAAGTTAAATAGAATGCTTTTTATGTGCAGGGTAGAGGAGCAAAAGTTCATTTCTACCTAAAAAAGAAAACCAATTACTTCACTCTTTGAATCCATATTTACTTATTTATTTATCTTGCAGCCAAATTCTCAGTGCCTGTGTAACTGAATATGATCAAGTGTACAGCAGTTTTTGACTCTGAAGGTAAACAAAAACGCTGCCAGCCCAGTCAGATGTAAAAGAGAAGAAAAATGGAGGAAAACCAGGGGAAGGAGATTGAATAGAATAACATTTAACACTTTTTTTATTAATCTCTTTAAAAGCTCTTTTTCAGAACAATAACAAGAAGCATTATTTTAGGAGTCCTCCAAATAACTGTTTCGCTCTTGGCAACAAAGATTTACTAGCAAAAAAATGGTCTCAAGCTTTATCTTCATGAGAAATAGCAGCCATGGTGCAATTTGGCTCAAAACTCATGATCCAGTCACTAAAATTTTTTGTCCCTATGACAGGGCAGACAAATCCTCACTGAAAATTGGAGATGTGGCTTGAAGGTCAAATCACAGCTTGAAAAAACAATGCATGTTGTCACTGGGAAAATACATAGGGAAGAAAAGCAAAGTGAGGAAGCAAAAGGGTCCTGGCAGATGTGGGCAGATACCAAGAAGAATAGCTTAAAATCAATTCTGATTCCTTCCATAGTACTGTCATGGTCCTAGTACTAGTTATATGCGTCCTTATCATTAACTAGAAGTCATGGTCTCTGAACTAACCCAGCAAAGTCCCACCAACTATGTCTTGAGTTAAAAAGCATGAGAGGGATAAGCAAATCAAATCTTAAAGAAAAATTCACTTGAGTAGGACTGGTGAAGTGTTGGAGAGATAATGCAGACCTTGAGATATGAGGCCCCTTGGGGAGACAAAGACACAAGGGTGACATTAAGTGGCAGGAGGGAACAGAACTGGGTGTGGCCAATGAGAAACACATTGGGACCAGAGCTACAGCTGGGGGTAGAGGAGAATAATAAAACAGTAATGCTAATAACTACCTATTTAAATAAAACACATATGCTGATTAGATTTACTTTGTTTCTTGAACAGAATGACACTAAATATGATCAATCAGTTTGCCAATGATCTGTTTAGATTAGTGAGATACAATATCACTACCAGGAAACAAAACAAACATTGAAAGGATTTAACTTAGCTTCCTAAGCTAATATAAGAATTGACATTCCTATAAAAAACAATGACAATCACTTTCCTAATTAATTGGGTGGTTGTAATTGTTTAATAGTTCTGACTCTCCATGACCAGGTTTGCAGTTTTCTTTGCAAATATACTGGAATAGTTTAACATTTCCTTTTCTAGATTGTTTTACATATGAAGAAACTGAGACAAACAGGGTTAAATGACTTGCTTAAAGTCATATAACTAGTCTTAGGCCATATTTTGAATCAGAAAGATGAGTGTTCCTGACTCCAAGCCTGGCACTCCATGGACTGAACTACCTAACTGGCCTAATTAAGTGAAAAGCCTTTCATATCAGGGAATTTATTCAGCTTTGTAACATGTTCCCTAATTCATCTCTCCCTACTTGCTAGTCAGCATAACTGATACTGAAAATGTTTTGAGACTTCCTTCCAGGGGTGGAGCCATGGTGGCGGAGATCAGACAGGAGTCTCTTTAACCTCCTCTAACCTCCCCTCAAACAAACAACATATGAAGCTTCTAGACTGATTCTGAAGCAAAAAAAATCCACAATATCTGGAGAACAACATGATCCTAGAAGAAGATACTCTGGAAGAACCTCAAAACAGGTCTGTTTTAATTGGGCAGGGGGGTGGTCTGCTGAACCCAGACTGCAGCACAGGGAGACCGGGGCAGGGAGCTGGAGCAGGGAGCTGGAACAGGAGTCGGAACAGGAGTGGGAGCGTTATGCTTTTCACATATGTGGGAGTCTTCTGCGGGCCTCTTGGACCAATCTGTCCTGATTGTGGGCAGGTGGTTTGGAGGGTCTGCCTTTTGAGGGGGATAGATTGTGAACCACTGAACCCCTGATGAGCATCGGACCTAGCTGCCATTATACAACACCTTAAAGCAATCAATCAATCAACAGGACTGATCAGCACCAGAAATAATTCAATCAGCAGAACTGCCCAGTACCTGAAATAATTCAATCAGCAGAACTGCCCCAGGGTGAACTACAGCAGAACTGCCCAGCACCTGACATAATTCAATCAGCAGAACTGCCCAGTTCCTGAAATAACTCAATTACCAGAACTACCCCAGGGCAAATTAAAGCAGCTGTCCCACCTTTGCCCTAAACACACCTCACAGGTTTAAAAAAAAATGAAAAAAAAAAGAGCTCTCACCATAGGCAATTTTTATGGAGAGAGGGAAGAACAGACCTCAAATCCTGAGGCCCCTAATGGTAAAGCAACTCCAGAAAAAGTCCCAAAAAGAGACTTAAACTGTTCTCCATGTCACAAGGCTTTCTTTGAAGATTGCATAAAAAATCTTAAAAGAGAGTTAAAAGAAACATGGGGAAACGAAATGAGATGCCTGCAAAATAAAATAGAAAAAAATGGAAAAAGAATGCAATTAACAAAAAATGTAATTGGTCAATTGCAAAAGGAACTAAAAACAGTAACTGAAGAAAATAAGACATTAAAAATTAGAATCGAACAATTGGAAATGAATGATTCATCAAGACTTCAAGAATCAGTCGAACAAAAACAAAAAAAATGAAAAGATAGAGAAAAAACATGAAATATCTCCTAGGAAAAACAACTGACCTGGAAAATAGATCTAGGAGAGACAATCTAAGGATTATAGGGCTTCC
>JAJPUD010013030.1:14289-44622 GCA_023553655.1 Myrmecobius fasciatus | reverse complement strand
CAGTGTCCCAGCCCTCCCACAACCCCTCCAACATTCATCATTAACTTTTCCTGTCATTTTAGCCAATCTGACAGGTGTGAAGTGGTATCTCAGGGTTGTCTTGATTTGCATTTCTCTGATCAATAGTGATTTGGAGCACCTTATGAACAACAATTTTTAAGAATTAGTTTTATTGTTTATGCAAAAGCCACAATTTTATTAAATAATTTCTAACATTCTTCATTCAAAATTATCATGAAGAAAATTATATTTTTGTATAAATAATCTATTGCATATAATAAAAGAAATAGAGAAATGCTAAGGATATGACATTCCAAATTGACCAATGTCTACCTCTGATATCCTTGTATAGGTAGGAAGAGGAGACAAGCTAAGATATATAAAAATGGATCAAAATTAAGAAATAAATGCCTAAATAAGCTGAGTTATGTAAAAATGAACCAAAGTTAAGAAATAAATGCCCAAATGCCACTACTATTTGGATGTCTCACATCTATACATCTGATATACATTAAACAATAGATATGAAAGATATACCATACACACATGCACGCACACACACAGAAATATACATGCAATTAGTCAATATTATCTTCTCACCCAAAAGTAATACTCAGTGATAAATAATAATATAATTATTATAAATATGGGGCAATTACATTCTGTTGGAATTTTTGAAAGAGGGACAGCCATTCGTTATTTTACATTTTTGCTTCACTGAGTTCAGCTCAATCTATGCCAAGTTGACTTTGATATGTACTCTGCATACTTGCCATTACATTTTTACTTATATATTATCACTTGTATTAGAATGTAAGCTCCATGACATCATGTTCTGTTGTTTTCTTTTTGTTTGTATTCCCAGTATTTAACACAGGGCCTGGTGATTAGCAAGTCCTTATTAATATTTATTTATTTTACTATTTTGAAACACACAGTGATTGTAAAATATGACATTAAAATTATATATAAATATATGCATATATTATTATGATGATGATTTAATTTCTTTGGCTAAAATACAGCCTTAAAGTTACTTTTCAAAAAAACATTTTGTCTGAGAATCTATGAATAATATCACCATAAAACTCACTTTGAGCTTAGTTAATGCTAAGTAACTTACTTAGCATTGACATCAAAAAAGGCATAAAAGTTCCATGCTTACTAATGGTGTTTGTCAATATCTGGTATGCAATCTATGTAAAGTGGAAATATGAGAGGGATTTCTTATCCATGGCAAAGAGTTCCAGAAGCTCTTCTTCCCAAAAGACATTTTATCATTTTTGTGAACCATTATAATATGTCAGGGACTCCTTAATGTAACCCTTTGCCACTTAAGAGAAATTGGTTTAATCATCCCCCATTCACAAAACACTGTGAATAAGAACAATATTAACTGGGAGATGACAAAAAATTAATTCAGTCAATCTATCTATATTGTCTATGTTGGACAGATACCATAGTTGAGCAGAATGCCAGATGCAGAATAAAATAATTGGCTGGATTTTCTTTGAGAAACTCTGCAGTTATTTTCATGAAATTGGCATAATGATGGCTAACTATGTCTGTGTTTTGAATACAACTTTTCTCTCAGTGATAATAGATAGACGAAATTCCTAGAGTACTACAGTCTCAAGGTTAATAGATTATAAATTTATAGCTCAAGGAACTGCAGAGCTTGAGTGTAACCCCTCCTTTTATAGGGAAGGAAAGTGAGGATCTAAGAGATTACAGATTTAACTTATATCACATAACTACTAAATTTTTGAGGTAAGATTTGAAATTGCCTTGTTGTTTCCAAGTCTTCTATGCATTGACTTTGACTCAAATAGCAATGGACAATTCTATGGTAGGTTTGAGTAAGCCAGCAACTTGAATATAAAGTGTAGCATGAAACACATCTTTGACTAGGAAATTTGTGGGCACATTTTGAGTGGAAGTAGAGGATAATAGATGAAAATCTCAAACCTTGGCCTTATAGCTGCAAAATATTGGGAAGTAGCGGAAGATATCTTGCAAACTGAGTCTATAAAGATTATGTAGAATGATATGAGCAAGAATTTCCCAGAATAATATATTGGAAATGTAGATTCCTTTTCATACTTATGTGTGAATGAATTACACACATGTGTCTGGGGGAAAAATACCCACCCCAATGTCATCAATGAAGATACTGAAAAATTTATTAGACAAGGTCAACATTATTTTCCTTCATAACCCAATTCCATCATTGGGGGCCTTTGTTAAATTCTCATATGCCCTTATGCCCCTAATAAAAACTGAAGATTTCAGAAATCTGGCCTTGAGCCAATTTGTTTTGTACGGAATTTGAAAAGTCATAGAAAATGATATGGAACTGACTGCCCTTGGAGCTAGGTTTCCTTCATCTCTTTTTCCTAAACTATTGCCCACAGGCAGGGTCATTGCTGGCACATTCCAAAAGCATTAGGTCAATTTAAACTACCATGAATGAACTTCATCTTCTTTTACAAAGAACCTTTTCTATATTTGGTGAATAAAATATTCTCATAAAACCCACAAATTTGAAGTATAAAAATTCAAACTATGTCCTGTTCTCTTCAAGGTGACCACTCATTACATTCCTTTGAGACTCCAAGAAAGGCTGAAAATAAACTTCAGCTGTGGCTAGCGCTGCAAGCAGAATACAGACAGATGTCTGTGTACCAGCTGTTACTCCATTTGAACTACATTCCAGTCCCTGAACTGCAGAAAAATTATGTTGTTCTCTAAATGAGAAGCTGTTCTGAGTCTTACCTATCAATTTTTAGTCTAAATGTGATCTTTTCATGGTTTTAATTGTATCTTGAGAAACTATATTAATAGAAAGACCATATTGCCTAGTAGTGTTTGTAGAGTGGTAACAGTAAATTGCACTAGGTATCCCTCATTAGTTTAGTGCCTATTATCTCATGCTGTGCCAGCAATTTCATAAACTTAAATGTGTTATCTCACAGCATATGATGTGCTCTCATTTTTAAGTGGTTGAATTTTTGACTTGTCTGCCAAGATTTGTCACTTTTTGTCATTAGCTCATAAAGATAGCAATATTGCTTCAATCCTGGAAAAGATAGTATTTTTATATTCAGAAAGCTCAAATCTATGTATAGGTAACAACAATAGTAATCAGAACAGTAAACAGAAAACATAATCATAACATTTTTGTAACAATTTGAATTTTGCAAACTTGTGTATATATATAGAGAGAGAGAGAGAGAAAGAGAGAGAGATACAATAGCTTTATCATTCTATTATTTTCTCCATTTTACAAAACAAATAAACTAAAGCTGATAGAGATTAAGTCTATAAGGCTCAAATAATATCATGAAGCTAGTATTTGAAGCACCATTTAAACCTAGCTCTTGCTGGCTCCAAGTTCAGTGCCGTAATACCAAATAAATGCTTAATGACTAGTGTTATAGTATAGATAAAAATTGTCTTCTTTTCCTTCTGCGTTCAGCCACATTTGAATCAATTCAACATTTATCAAGCATCTACTTTTGTGTTTCAGTTCTTGTTTAAGTGCCAAAAATAGAAAGATAAAATTGAAATCCTCTCTAGTCACAAGGATATCAAATTCAATAAAATGAATCTTTTAATGAATTGATAGCTTAACTCAGATTAATTATATCACACTGAAAAAGAAAAGAGAGAAATGGGGCAGCTAGGTGGAGCAGTGGATAGAGCACCAGCCCTAATGTCAGGAGGACCTGAGTTCAAATTTGACCTCTGACACTTAACACTTCCTAGTTGTGTGACCTTGGGCAAGTCATTTAGCCCCAATTATATCAGAAAAATGTTTTTAAAAAATCAAATATGCAACAAAATTATCATGTGAATTTATTTTTTTCCTTCCTTTTCACCCACCATGGAAATGGCTAACCATGAAACAAAGATAAGTTTGTGAATATGATATCTACTTATACACACATAAATGCAAGAATATCTACATCTATTTGTATATGTGTATATATGTTTATATCTGTATGTAAAATTATTTTATACATACTTCTCTTCTTTTTAAGTTCTTTCTCTGGATATAGATAGCATCTTTCTTCAATTTCCTTTATAGTGCTTATAATAGGCAAAATAACTTATCAGCTCAGTCATGATTAAAACTATATTGCTATTACCACATATATTTCAAAATTAAAGCAAATTCCTTTGAGGTCAGGCAGAATAAATACAGTCTCAAGTTGGTGGATGATGGAGTACTTGAAGAACAGTGAAAAAAATAATCCTCAGTCTCAGAGCATTTGCCTATATGATACCTCTGGCACCAAATTCAGTGTTTGCCCAGATCCCCAGGAACTTTCCAGAAGTAAACCAAGATAATTTGTATAACAGCACACAACAAACTATCTTGCAGTAAAATGGAAGACAGTCTGTGTACGATATCAGAAGGACTATGGATTGATGGTGAAAAGACTGAATATGGCAAATATCTGGTAAATATTGTAAATTCTCTGTTTAACTTCTTCTGCATCTGTCTATTCCTTTCGAATCAAATGCCAATCTTCCAGCTTCAAGCCTTGATCATTTCTCATTTGAACTATTCATTAGGTATCCAATTAGTTTTTCAGCTTTCAGTGCCTGTTGGTGAGAAAAAAGGTACCAAAATAATTTTCCCAATAAATATTCTAGTTTTGGTCATGGTTACTCCGTTGCTCAAAAATCATTGATGTCTTTAGTGCTTTTAGAGTAAGATTCATATTTCTCAGATTTCCACTGCTAGATTTCCAGTCTGGATCCATATTATCTGTATAGTTTTGTTGTGTAATATTCCCTATCATACACTTTGTTTTCCCATCAGACTGACTTATTTTCAGTTCTCAAAACTTGTCATTTCCTATTCTAACTCTATATCTGTACAAGCTGTATCTAAGGCCAGTGATGTAATTCTTTACCTACAAGCCTAAATTTTCTCATTTTCATTCAGGTCAAAGTTCTAGTAACAACTCTTGTAGGAAATATTTCCATATTACTTCAATTGTTAGTGTTCTCTATCTCCTCAGACTTCTTGATTTTACTTATATATTTAAATGACTCCCCTAGTTGAATATAAAACAGAGATTTTTGTTTGTTTTGCTTTTACCTTGTCTATTGGACCCTTATTAGGCATCACTGTATTTATTTAAGCACTCTTAGTTTGGCCAGAAAGATTCAATTTAAACTCAGTATCATCTGGGCTTGTAATACATTTCTTTCTCATCCTTGCCTCTTAGAATCCTTCATTTCCTTCATGATGAAGCTGAAGAAATACCTTCTATGCATAGCTTATCTTGATAAACTCTCTCCACCTCCCCAACAAAAATAGGGCAAGGTTTGTTTCATTGTTTTTTTTTTTTCCTTTCATTTCCCATTACCTGCAGCATAGCAATCTCAACAGAAATTCTGGGAGAAATCATTACTGTTCTTGCTGCTGTGCATTTGACTTAAGAATCTAGGACTTCATGGTTAGCACTTGAGTACAGTACACACAGTTTGCAGTAAAGACAATTCCATATTATGTACCCTGGAGAATTTTACATCAGAGCACCTGCTTTTTTATAAGAAGGGGAGGCTACTCAGAAGGGCATTCATTATTGGTCCCTCATTTCAAAGGTCACAAGCAGGGAAATAGCAAATCAGATATCAAATTACGCTAGAATATCCCCAGTTCATGAATATTTCTAAATAGATGGAGATGGGAAAAGTAGATTGGAATGGAGGAGAAGACAAGAAAGATAAAAAGAAATATATGGTAGAAGCAAATGGAATGGTTGCAGAAAAGATACAGTTTGGGGAAAGGAAAGAAAGGAAGAAAAGAAGGAAGGAATTAAGGAAACAAAAAAGAAAAAAAGGATGGAAGGAAGGAAGGAAGAAAGGAAAGAAGGAAAAAGAAAAAAGAAAGGAAGAGAAAGAAAGAAAAAGAAAAACTAAGCAAGAAAAAGAGCTTTTAAAAACTTTTTGCAACACATTCCGAGCTTTTTGAGAGAAGGGGAATTTTTTTATTTTATTTTTATTTTCAATGCTTAGCATAGGGCATAAAATAGAAACTTAATAAATATTGATTCACTCTATAACTGTTAGGATCTGACTGATATTAAGTAAGTTGTTTTGGAGTCAGTCCAGAAGAACTGATTGGTAAATTTTTAGCGTAGACATTTACACTTGGAAATATACAAAATCAGGGGATGCTTGTTTTACATGTCTAAAATTACAAGGGTGATGAAAAAATGTTAATACTGCAGATTAAATTTGTGATTGTGCAATGTGTATAGTTTTATTTATGGAGAACTAATTTTTAGATGTAATCTAAAAGTAAAAGCAAGCATTGGTGTTAGTAAATTTGGTGGGCAAACACAGATTTTACCTGTAACATTTCTGGTTGAGAAAATGGAGTCACAGAATTCTAAAATGTACAGATGAAAGCTCCTAAAGACATCTTCTACCCTGTAAAAGTGAATGTGACTGTAGGATAAGTTTTTATAAGTTACTATACTTTTGAAAGCTAAAGAACATTGCTTAATTTTGGGATAATTAAAGATTGTCATTCCTTGAGTTAGGTAGTTGTTGTTACTTGTTCTCAAAGAGAAGCAAAATGACATTATGTTAAGGTCAAGGAAAAGTGTCAGACAGTGCCTGATCAGAATGATATGAAAATAGAATGTTCTATGATGTTGTGCACAGGTAGTCTATGTGAACATTTGGAGTTAAGACTTCTTTAAATTTGCACTTGTCACATGACCTTTGAAGTATAACAATTCTGCTCTGCTTACAACATACAATGGCTTTTTTTGATGTTAGCACGCCATGCTGTCTATCTTCTATGTCTCATTATCAATTCAAAAGTTCTTCAGAGAGAACTTAAGAGTACTTTTGCATGATTTCTTCTAACCTCCATCTGAGGCTAGCCTTGTATCAATTTCCCATAAAATAGTCCCTTAAGGAAATGTACATTTGGCATTTAAACAATATGGCTAGGCCAATGGAATTGTGTTCTCTACAGTAAAGTATAACTGCTTGGTGGGTCAGGTTGAGAATGAACCTCAACATCTGGTATCTTATCTTGATTGGGGATCATAAGAATCTCCCTAAGAAAATTCAAATGTAAGCAATTCAATTTCCTGCTATGGCACTGGTATACTGTCCAGGTTTCACAGGCATTCATCAATGAGATCAATACTTTCAAACTTCCAGTTTGATAAGGAGTCTAATACCTCCTCTCTTTTACAGTCTCCTTTGGAGCCTCCCAAACACTAAGCTAGTATATGTGTCAAACTCACCATCTATGTGTACATTCCTATAAAGTATACTGCCAAGGTAAGTGAACTTATCTACAACTTTCAGAAATTTTTTCATTTGCTGTAACTAGTGGTTCCATGTATGGATAATATGGTGCTGGTTGGTGGAGAATCTGTTTTCTTGTTAATTAGTAGGTCAAAATTACTTCAGAACATAAAATTATGTGCCAATTCTCCTTCCCCTTGCATTTTGACTTGTAACCTTTACAAGTTAAATAATTTATTGTCAGTTCAGTATCTGACCTTGATGCATTTTCATCTTCATTGAAGACTTCTGAAAACATTATAGAAAACATCATGGTAAAAAAGCATGAGAGCAAGGAGAAAGTCCTACTTTACTCCACTGGTGACAAGGAAAGTACAATTGTTCATTACCCAGAATCTGTGCAAACATGCTTTTGTTTTTATTATTATTATTATTATTATTATCATTAGAGCTTTTTATTTGCAAAACATAGGCATGGATAATATTTCAACATTGAGCCTTGCAAAGCTTTCTGTTACAATTTTTTCTCTCTATTTTCCACCCCCTCCCCTAGATGGCAGGAAGTCCAATACATGTTAACCATGTCAAAATATTTGACAAATCGAATGTGTATACGTATTTATGCAATTACATTGTTGCACAAGAAAAATCAGATCTACAAGAAAAAAAATCTGAGAAAGGAAACATAATGCAAGCAAGCATCAACAGAGAGCATGAAAATGTTATATTGTGGTCCACATTCAGATCCCTCTCTTTGGGTGTATATGGCTGAACATATACTGAACAATTGAAGCTGGTTTGAAATATCACATTGTTGAGGAGAACCCTGCCCTTCAGAATTGATCAATGTATAGTCTTGTTACCATGTACATTGATCTCCTGGTTCTGCTCGTTTCACTCAGCATCAGCTCATGCAAGCCTCTCCAGGCCTCTCTGAAATTGTCCTGCTGGTCATTTCTTACAGAACAATAATATTCCACAACATTCATTTACCATAATTTATTCAGCCATTCTCCATTTGATGAGCACCCACTCAGTTTCCAGTTTCTTGACACTACAAAAAGGGCTGCCACAATATTTTTGCACATGTGGATCCCTTTCCTTCCTTTAAGATCTCTTGGGATATAGGCCCAATAGAAACACTGCTGGGTCAAAGGGTATTCACAGTTTGATAACTTCTTGAGCACAGTTCCAAATTGCTCTCCAGAATGGTTGGATCCATTCACCGTTCCACCAACAATGTATCAGTGTCCCAGTTTTCCCACATCCCCTCCAACATTCATCATTATCTTTTCCTGTCAACTTAGCCTACCTGACAGGTGTGTAGTGGTATCTCAGAGTTGTCTTAGTTTGCATTTCTCTGATCAATAGTGATTTGGAGCATCTTTTCATATGACTAGAAATAGTTTTAATTTCATCTTCTGAAAATTGTCTATTCATATCCTTTGACCATTTATCGATTAGAGAATGGCTTGAATTCTTATAAATATGAGACAATTCTCTCTATATTTCAGAAATGAGGCCTTTATCAGAACCCTTAAATGTAAAGATGATTTCCCAATTTATTGCTTCCCTCCTAATCTTGTCTGCATTAGTTTTGTTTGTACAGAAACTTTTTAACTTAATATAATCAAAATTATCTATCTGGTGTTCAATTAAGAGTCCAATTCTCCTTTTGATACAACTTCCTTCCTTCTCCACAGGTCTGAGAGGTAAACTATCCTATGTTCTTCTAATTTACTTATAATATCACTCTTTATGTCTAAATCATGAACCCATTTAGATCTTGTCTTCATATGTGGTGTTAGGTGTGGTTCAAGCCCTAATTTCTTCCATACTAGTTTCCAATTTTCCCAGTAGTTTTTGTCAAACAGTGAGTACTTATCCCAAAAGCTGGGGTCTTTGGGTTTATCAAACAAAATATTGCTATAGCTATTGTCTAGTTTGTCCTGTGATCCTATCCTATGCCACTGATTGACTACTCTATTTCTCAGCCAGTATGGGAATAATATTTTATAAGTAATATATTTTAATGAGATTTTTTAAAGATGCTTTGAATATGTATGCATATAAGCATTTATATATATGTAGCATGCAAAATATATGTGTCTATAAGTATGCATTTATAAACATATTTTCATACATGTATGTACATATTTAAACAAATATATGTACATGCATATACACACACAGATATTTATGTGCCCAACATATGAATTTCATCGCAATAGGAAACTGTGAACTCCAGATAAGGAAATTTGCTGTATTAATGTAGGTTGGAAAATTTCTATGTTGTTTGAAACATAAATCCATAAAGAATTACCTAGAGGAGGGTTATTTGACTTGTCCAGGCTCATACAACCCATATGTCTATCTATATCTGTGCCTATGTATCTATATATCTATATATCTATCAAAGAAAAGACATATGTCTCTTAATCCTCTGTATGTCTTTCTGTGTCTCTTTTTCTTTCTTCTCTCTCTTATACAACACATACACACACACACTGCCTAAATCACATATTGATAATTAAAAAGATAAACACAATTCTAGTCCAACCCATAAAAAAGAAAGAAAAGAAGAGAAATCTTAGTATATTTCAGATATATGTTTATTCAACCATTGTCTAAAGATCTTCCTTATCAGGCATCCACGACTTCACAAGGTAACCTAATGTATTTTGGGGTGGTTTACATATTTGTAATTTAGTTTGTTTCCCTATTATATAAAACCAAGATTTGCTATTGTAACTTCTGCTTGTTGATTCTAGCTCTGCCTCCTGAAGCCAAAGAATAGTCAAATCCTTTTTTTCACTTATTGCACTTTCAGCTTTGTTTTCTGTCATTTCAATTGTGTCTGACTCTGCATGATGTAATTTGTGGGGTTCTTGGCAAAGATATTGAAGGAATTTGCCATTTCCTTCTCCATTTTATTTTACAGATGAGAAACTGAGGCAAATAGGAATGAGTGGATTGCCCTGCATGACACAGCTAGTAAGTTTCTGAGGCCAGATCTAAACTCAGGAAGATGCATCTTCCTGACTTCAGATTTGGTACTCTGTCAAACTGCACTACCTAGCTGCGCACATTTTCAAATGCTTGAAGATGATTATATTGTCTTTGAACTTTCTCTTCACTGGGTTAAGCAGGCCTAATTATTTTAATTGATCTTAATAATGTAGACTTGAAGCACTTTACCATTTTGTTTATCATCCTCTGCTTGTGCTCCAATTTGTCTTTTTATACAGTAATCCCTAGAATCTAGTACAGTATTGAAAAAAATTATCTTACTGAGGGAATAGTGAAATTGTTATTCATCTAGATGTTTGATTTCTTTTAAATTTGCCAGAAAAAAATGTTGAATTGAATATTACTTCAAAGAACTAAACAAAATTAAAATAACATGAAGATTTCTTGACATCATTAGTAATTGTGCTACAAAGGACTAAATTATTTTCTAGGTTAAATAAAAGATCTATTCCTTCAATAAGGTGTATAGCACAGCTAGATTAAAGTAGTTACATACATTTAGAAATTTTCCAAAAATTTTCATTCAAATTAAATATTTGTTACAGCCTTATGCTTTTAACTGCCTCTTTGTCTGACAAACTTAACTCTAAATCAAAAGACTTTGTGATTGACATAATATTGAAAATATATCTTGTAGCTTTTTGAAGGCCCACAGCTGAGATGCTTTTCCTAGGTAACATGATGAATAATACTTCTACTTAGTATTACAAAGCATTTTTCATCTTCAAAATATTGTGTATATTTGAAGCAATTATTTTAACAACTTTTTAAATGATAGTGTGTGTGAGTATGCATGTTTCCCGTTATACATAACTCATCCCAGATCTTGGGTTGGATGAATGCTTAATATCTGAGTAGCTATAAAAGATTTTAAGAACACTTCTTTAGGGAAAAAGTGTTTTAAAAAGAAATAGGATTTAGATATTTATGATCTAGGATTTGAGTCACATAATTCTGTACTGACTATCCCTCAGTTTCCAAAATCTTCTTTATTATATATATGCATATGTATGTGTACATACTTGTGTGTACATTTATGCATATGTATATGTGTATATATGAATATATCTATATGTCATAGTATTAAAAGTTTGAAACTATTAGTATCTTGGCTTCATAACCATGAGGTACCATGTACCATGATAGGAGAAGTACCTCCTGAGAGGAATGGTGATTAAATGAGAACAGATGACTTTATTAGTTTAAAAATCCTCAGTGCATCAGATGGATACTTATTGTTTTTATTAAATTTGAACAAGGCTTATAAACCTATAATGAATCAATCAGTTTAAGAATAATATGTGAACAAGTCTTAATGAATTGAAAAATGAATTTATTTTTGTCATAATTGTAAAGAAATGATACTAATAAGTTTCTGAATCTTTATAAATAGCATATTGGTTAAAATAATTAGATAAATTTCTAATTTTCTTATGTATGTCAAGGATGAAGATACCAGTGTGGTCTATGTAAAAATTGCTTCAAATATTCAAGCTAAAGGAACTCTAAGACATACTCCACCACTTGTCCTTATACCTGAGGGCACCAAAAGCAAAGAAGTGGATAGAACAAAAGGCCTAAAATCATAAAGATTCATCTTCAAATCCATCCCCAGACTCATATTAGCTGTATCATCCTGGGTAAATCATTTAATTATGTTTGACTCAGATTCTCAGATGTAAAATGAACTGGAAAAGAACATGGCATTCCACTTCAGTTTATTTGCCAAGAAAACCTCAAATGGACTCACAAAGAATTTGACTTGAATGAAATGACTAAACAATAATTTGAACCCAGAAGGAGTGATAAAGCATAATCCCCCAGCCTCTACTGTACAAAGATGATCTTTCTGAATTTTGGAAAATCTGAACTTCCTTTCATAACTGTTAGGGATGATCCAAAAGCATAATATCCCAAGAATAAGTTTAAAATGCAAAAAAAGTAAGCATCTGAATTCTGCAAGGGATCTTGGAAACCAAGGAGAAAGATATCCATATCAAGAGTTATATGCTAAATGAGATCTTTTATATATTCTTTCTATACTTTCATCAGTTCAGCAGATAAACTCTATTTGTGGTGGAATGTGCAATAATTTGGTATGAATAATTTGTGTCAACTGTCTTTACTATACCATGTTAATAAATATACATTTTAAGAGTTAATTTGGGGAAAATATTAGTTAGGGCTCATGAATTACTATATTGGAGAAACTACTCAACTCCTTAGAGCTAACATTAGAACCTTGCGGGAAGAAGGAATCATTCTATCTCTCTATATCTACCTATATAAGTCTAATGGATGTTGAGAAGAAGCCCTGGGAAAGGAGTATATGCTTAAGTAGGTGTTATTTGAAACCTAGGCCTATACTGTGGTAGATGGTTCCCTCTTCACCTTTCATCTGGTGACTCTATTTTGGCTCCTATATAACTGATTACCACAGTGATGCAGGAATAATCTCATCATCCCCTAAGGTCTCATTAGCCTTGATACCCTACCTTATCACTGTTTTCTCTTTTTTTTCTGATTGGGGGTCATGAACTCCAAATCCCCATTTAAGGAAAGAGCTCAGACCAAACATATATCTCCTTATTTCTCATTTGTTTGCACTCTTGTAATTTCTCTGATTGACATCTCCATCATCTCTCCACTTCCGGAGCTGCATTCCATTTTTCTTCTTTAGTACATGGACTACCTTTTTTTCCTTTTCACATTTGAATCTCCAGCACTTACAACAACTTCTGGTAAATAGTAAGCACTATAAATGCCCATTGATTATTTACTTAACTGCTTGTAATTAAACCTACAATTGGTTTATATTTTTTCTTCTCTTTTTAAATAATTTTATGATTACCATTAAAATTATCTTTACTAATTTTGAATCTTCTTGATAAATATGATTGACTCAGCCTGCTACTTTGTCAGATTTAGGTCTAACAGAACTATCCAATTTAGGTAATCCCAATGACAAATCCCAATTGTGAAATTTCACCTTATCATTTATCACCCCCAAATATTTTTGTTCAATTATATCATGCCATTTGAAAACATATAATAGAAGCCTCACCTCTACCTGCAATAACACATAACATGGCATTATAATTAATGAACTCTTAACTAATTGAATTTAACAGGTATAGAATTGCAGGGGCAGGAACAATATTCATTGCTACCAATCTCAAAAAATGTAGAGCTTTGAAATAGAGAAGGGTACAGTGGAAATTTATTATCATAAAACTCCAGGAAGAAAGAAAATATTGAAGGAGGAATATCCAAGGTATATCGGAGCTAGGTCAATTGATAAATTTGTGCTGTATTTAAAATGCAACTCAGAAATTAGCCCACGCTATAAATCCTTATTAGATTTATTTTGTTTCTTCTCTAGACTTTAAAAAAAGTGTTAACAAGCTAGATTACACTTTATACTGTGTTTTGTATACTTTGTTTTTGGTTAATATTTGTTAAATATTTACCAACACACTTCTGCCTGTGGATAAAATTGAAAAATGTTATAGAAGTAAAGAAGAAAGAAACTTGAAAATAGTGATTGGCTTTAGCATTAAAATGATACTGGTGGCAATCTAGTCAAGTTGAAAGGGGCTAAAAAATAAATAAGAGTAAATTAAAAATAGTGTTAATTTTTTTTTTGTTTTTAGGATTTTTACTGAGTGAGAGTAATGAGAGATGTCCAAAAAATTTATTAGATTTAAGACTCAATAAAAGTTTTTAAAGGAAGTAGCAAAACTGGGCATTTCAAGTAAAAGAAGTCAGTAGATCAAGAGGATAACTATAGAAAAAAGGGAAATTTTCAAGGAAGATTGGGAAATATTGATAAATATAGACACAGAGGAATTGAACTTAGGAATAAGGGTTACTTCAAACAACAAAATTTGGGTAAAGGAAGTGAAAAATTAGGGTAATGTTGAGGTTTTTGAAAGTATAGCACTAGGAAGAGGAGTGAATTCACAGTGGAAGGAATAAATTACTAGTCATGTATGAGTCAAAGTTCTCTGCTGAGAAGAGGCAGAGGGAGACAATTTGCGGCATCAAGAAGAAATTTGGAACAGATTTTTTGGGGGAATGGAATAAAGAGTCAACAGGGAAGGTGATTAGCACACCACAGTGAGGACTGAAATGACATCAGAAAATATACATATTTACAGACAGCATCGAGTGCCAGCCCTGAAGTCAGGAAGATTAATATTTCTGAGTTCAAATTTGGCCTCACATAGTTACTTACTAGCTGTGTGACTTTAGGAAAGTCACTTTTACCTCAATTTCCTTATCTTTCAAATGAGTTGGAGAAGGAAATGATAAATCACTCTAGTATTTTTGTCAAGAAAACCCCAAATGGGATCATGAAGATTTGGACATGACTGAAAATGACTGAACAATAATAACAAGCATAATTTTAGGAACCCAGACAGCAAAAACATATGATTTCCTCCCATTGTACTTTTATAGCATGACTGAATGAACAGAAAGGACAGAAGATTCAAGTAGCCTAAGGGTGGAATTTAGAAGAGGTCAAGCAGGGTTAGACAATGGAACAAGAAATAAAGTATAAAAATTAGGGAAAACAAAATCATAATTAAAAGGTAATTGCTTATCTGGATGAATAATGCAACCACAGAAGGCTGCCTGATTTCTTCCTATTCTGTCTGTTACTATTAAATCTAAATTTTATTCAAGAACATCAATAAAAGTATAGCCTAATCCAGAATTGAACTAAATGCAATTTAATATTGAAATAGCATTAAGACTTAACTGTGAGATATAATCATTATTTTTATATTGATAACACATTTTTGATGGAAGAGATCTTTTGTGGTCCTTTGTTGAAAAGGAATGAAATTACATCACTATGTTAGAGCATGATTTACCATATATCAGGCACATATTCTATCTAGATGAACATTTCCATGGATTCTCTAAATTTGTACATCTCACGCTTTTCTTGAACTACTTCAATTTTGCTTTGCTCACATAGCAAGTCACTTCTCTAATGAAAAGAGATGTATAAATAAGTTAAATAATAAGATTATTCCATTAGTCAAATCTTAAGTCTGATTTCGCTTTCTTTCCTAGGTATCTATAGATCTTAGACATTCAAATATTTTACATATAATTTATGTTCTCTCTAATTTTACTTTCCCTTCTAACACATGATCACTTTTTAGAGAACATGATGGAAGGAAGATGTGATTAAGACAATCATGTCTAACTTCCTCATTTTAACATAAGAGCAACTGAGACATAAAAAATTAATTGTTCAGAGTTACTAAGAAAGAAAGCATTGAATGTAGTATTCAAATTCATCTTCCTCATTCCACGTCATGTCCTTTATCTACCTTCATGAATAACATCCTCATTTTGGAGATAAATCTTACAAGATTCTCTGAAACATCCTGGATAAATGTTCTAAGAATACTACAGATTTCTTTGTTTATATTAGGCTGACAATTAGTTCCCTCAGTACCTCTTAACAAGGAGTTACTAAGTATAACTAGTTGTTTCTTTTTCATCTTCTTTTTTTCCTATTGGTTATGTTCTTTTACAGGTCTTCACCAAGATCATGTTGTCAGGAAACCTCAGCAAAAGAAATCTCATCAATTTGAGAACCTGCATCAGTTTTGATACTCATATCTCATCAACATCTTCTGTCCTTTGGATACTCTAGAGCAGAAGTAGAGAATCTTTATGCTAGGAACCACTTAGTATTTATAATATCATTAGTGAACCATAAAAATTTATTAACTTAAAGAATTCAGGAAGTGGGAGGTTGGTGTCACCTGTAGTTTTCTTAGCAGGACCAGACAAAATTATTTTGAGGACCTTGTACAGCCTGCACACCTGGTGTTCCCCATACTGCTCAAGATGTTTGAAAGGCAGAGTAAAGAATTTCCTCCAAAGACACCCTTTAAGAAAGGTCTCCCAGACTAGCCAAATTTTTATTTCTTAATCACTCTGCCCTTTAAGCTTGGACTCTACTATACACATGTACCAACTACTTTCTTCTCTCCATTTTCAGATTCCTTTTTTTTCTTATTTTTCCCTTAGATTAAAACCTCCCTGAGGATAGTATTTGTTTTCCTTTTTTAAAATGTGTATCTCTAGTATTTAGCAGAGTGTGTAGTAAAAAATGTTTATTCAATTTTTATTAATCAACTAACAATTTTTGGATGACTTCTCATCAAACAATATCTGTTTATTTATATTTTCCCCGTTAAGAACAAGAAGCTCTTTCTTCATGAAATGCCCTAAATTTTCCTTCTGTGTTAAAAAAATAAAAATAAAAAAAGCTTTACATCTATTTTAACTTAATCTTTCAAATCCTTCTTATCTTCTTTTTTTCCTATCCCATTTTTCTTTCTGCAACATTCTGACATAGTTCATTCCTGTTCTCTTTGTTTTCTTTTGTTTTCTTCTTGAAATTCTTAAAAAGTAACACTTTTTTTACCCTGATAAACTGAAAATAGAGGGAACATTGCTCTTTACACATTTAAACCTTTAAATATTTTAACATTTTCTTGCAAAATGGTGACCAGCTGATGTTTTCTGCTGCCAAAAACATTATAAAATTTCTGAGGTCAGTAAAAGATTTTCCTTCCTCTTCATTATTGCCTTAAAGTAAAAATCATAGCTCTTTGTCTTCTTTTTTTGTAGCTCTCTTTGCTAATCTTTGTGACTAACTTCTATGGCTAATTCCTTGTCACCAATACTGTTTATTAAAATTAATATTCTTAATCCTTTGTGCCTATTTAAGTTATAGGCACCAGTTAGGTGGCCGAATAGAGCACTGGCCCTGGAATCAGGACAAGCTAAAATCTGGTCTCAGGCACTTGTTAGCTGTGTGACATTGGACAAATGGACTCATTTAACTTCTGTCTCAGTTTCATCATTTGTAAAATGTTAATAACAATAACAAGGTAATTGTGAGGAGAAAAAGAAATATTTGCAAAATGTGTTAAAACCTTAACACAGTATATAGATATTAGTTAAGACTATTGTTGTCATCATATTCATCATGAATTCAGGCCCTGTTTGAATACTGTATTTATTCCCAAATCTGTCTTAAATGAGGAATAAAAAAACATGCTGGGAATTCATAAAGAGGCACAACTATGTACATATTTAATATATTCCTCCTTTATGTAAAGTACTATGAAAGCTGTAAAAAGTATAGTTTAAGATTAAAACAATCCAAGTCTTCATAGAGCTAACAGTTTTATATATTTTATGTATATGACCTAAAGAACTATAATGCATAAATTTATGAGAAGTTTAAATAGCATCCAATAATAAACAGCAAGGGTATAAGGACTGATTATGGGAGTATGGGAGTATGTATGGGAGGTCTTCATTTAATGAAAGAAAAAAAGAAAGTTTTATGGAGGAGAAAATAGTTGAATTACACTTTTAAATATTAAAAAAAAATCTCATGGAAACATTGCACAGTAGAATCTAGGAGATATGAAAGGAATTTAAACTGTCCAGTCTGTGGGAAATCAAGGAATGACTTTATGACAGTGGCTTAATCAATGAAACAGTTATTCTTCATTCCCAATGAAGGCAGAACAAGAACATCAGACAATAGAAATTTATTGAGAAACTGTAGAATATTTTTCCCAAATGTTGAAAGAATAATATCATTTTCAAATAGCTTAGATAATTTCTTTTTGGATGAAGAAATGAGAATCTATGATCCTAGTTCTAAAATTTTAGAATTCCAGAATATTCTGAAGTCTCTGGTTAGTATATGAATTTGTTACATATTAGGTAGATGAGTATCATTACGAAAAACTAATGTCTTTGTGTATCTCTTCTCCAGGCTGAATAGTTAGACAACTATATTTCTTTTTCAAAGATTTCTGAAAACAATGATACTTAGAAGTTCCAATACATTCTTTATAGTTAATAAAATGCAAATGCTGGAAAAGAACAAATTTCAATGCTTCAGTGGCAGAGTAATAAAAACAGCAAAGAGTCGGAGTGAATATACTTATTTTCCATGTTAAAGACATTCATCTGTGTTACGAGTTTTTAAATGGCCAATCATTTTTGTACATAATGTCACAATATTTTCCATCCAGGAAATATATAAAACTTGCCTTGACTATTTAAATAACTTCTGAACTGTTCATAAAACTACTTCAAGAAAAATTATATATTTTTTCTCCTCAGCATGGATTATGCTGTCATTCATTGTTTCTGTAAATGAGCTATGTACTTTCTGACTCTTTTTATGGTGCTCCAGAATTAATCTTAACATGCAAGTGCAGTTGGATTGCAGAAGATAGGCCCAAAGTTAATGAACTGCACAGTACCTCTGGAAGCAGTCATCCAAATGTTGTTTGTAATGCCCTGTAAAAATCTCTCCGAAAGTAGTTTCCATTTCACTCAATATCATGAAGAGCCCCATAGAGAATGTACACCTACTTATTTGACTTATCCAGTGTTACCATGGTATTAGAAGAAAAAAATATTTAGTAAGAGAAGCATGTGGCAATTTCCAGTAAAACTTTACTTGGGATGTGGTATGGCCTAAATAGTGTCATAATTTCTAAGGAAATTGGAAGAATGACTTTGGAACATGAAGTTTTTATTATATATTACACAGTTTGAATACCAAAAAAAGTCTGCTCAATACCTACTACAAAATATGAATCTATTGCTACGAAAGATATGTTAGGGGGTTAGGGCTTGAGCACAAAGCACATTGCTATGTAGAAATTCCTTCTACTTTTGTTGTTGTTGTTGTTGTTGTTGTTTTTAATAAAGCTTTTTTATTTACAAAACATATGAGTGATTTTTCTACATTGACCTTTGCAAAACCTTTTTTCCCAAGCTTTTCCCCTCCTTCCCCCCACCCCCACACCTAGATGAAAGGCAATCTAATAAATGCTAAATAGGATAAATTATATGACAAATACAATACATGTATACATATCTATACAGTTATCTTACTGCACAAGAAACATCAGATCTAGAAAGAGAAGAAGAAAAAACAACCTAAGAAGGAAAACAAAATGCATGGAAATATTCACAGAAAGCGTTAAAATGCTGTCTTGTGGTTCACACTCAGTTCCCAGAGGCCTCTCTCTGGATGTATATGACTATCTTCATCGCTGAACAATAGGAACTGGTTTGAATCACATCATTGTTGAAGAGAACCATGTCCATCAGAATTGATCATCGTATAGTCTTGTTACTCTGTATAATGATCTCCTGGTTCTGCTGATTTCACTAAGCATCAGTTCATGCAAGTCTCTCCAGGCCTGTCTGACATCCTCCTGTTTCTCGTTTCTTACAGAACAATAATATTCCATAACATTCATATACCATAATTTATTCAGCCATTCTCTAATTGATGGGCATCCTTTCAATTTCCGCTTTCTTGCCACTACAAGAAGGGCTGCCACAAACATTTTTGCACATGTGGGTCCCTTTCCTTCCTTTAAAATCTCTTCGGGATATAGGCCCAGTAGAAACATTGCAGGGTCAAAGGGTATGCACAGTTTGATAACTTTTTGAGCATAGTTTCAAATTGCTCTCCAGAATGGTTGGATCCATTCACAGTCCCACCAACAATGTATCAGTGTCCCAGTTTTCCCACATCCCCTCCAACAGTTATCATCATCATTTCCTGTCATTTTAGCCAATCTGACAGGTGTGTAGTGGTATCTCAGAGTTGTCTTAATTTGCATTTCTCTGATCAATAGTGACTTGGAGCACCTTTTCATGTGACCAGAAATAGTTTCAATTTCTTCATCTGAAAATTGTCTGTTCATCTTTTGACTATTTATCCACTGGAGAATGGCTTGAATTCTTATATATTTGAGTCAATTCCTATATATTTTAGAAATGAGGCCTTTATCAGAACCTTTGGATGTAAAAATATTTTCCCAGTTTACTGCTACCCTTCTAATTTGGTCTGCATTCATTTTGTTTGTACAAAAACTTTTTAACTTGATATAGTCAAACTTATCTATTTTGTGATTAATGATGACCTCTAGTTCTTCTTTGGTCACAAATTCCTTCCCCCTCCACAGGTCTGAGAGGTAAACCATCCTACATTGTTCTAATTTGTTTATAATATCATTCTTTATGCCTAGATCATGAATCCATTTTGACCTTATCTTGGTATATGGTGTTAGGTGTGAGTCAATGCCTAATTTCTTCCATACTAGTTTCCAATTATCCCAGCATTTTTTTTCTCAAATAGTGAGTTTTTCTCCCAAACCCTGGGGTCTTTGGGTTTATCAAATACTAGATTACTATTGTCATTGAGTATTTTGTCCTGTGAACCTAACCTATTCCACTGATCCACTACTCTATTTCTGATCGACTACCAAATGGTTTTGGTGACCACTGCTTTATAATATAGTTTTAGATCTGGTAGAGCAAGGCCATTTGCATTTTTTTTTCATTAATTCCCTTAAAATCCTTGACCTTTTGTTTTTCCAGATGAACTTTTTTGTTATTTTTTCTAGGTCAGTTAAATAATCTCTTGGGAGTTTGATTGGTATAGCACTAAATAAATAGATTAGTTTAGGTAGTATTGCCATCTTTATTATATTTGCTCCACCTATCCAGGAGCACTTTATGTTTTTCCAATTGTTTAGATCTGAATTTATTTGTGTGGAGAGTGTTTTGGAGTTTTGCTCATATAGATCCTGACTTTCCCTTTGCAGATATATTCCCAAATATTTTATACTATCGATAATTATTTTGAATGGAATTTCTCTTTGAATCTCTTGCTGTTGCATTTTGGTGGTGATTTATAAACATGCTGATGATTTATGTGGATTTATTTTGTATCCTGCAACTTTGCTAAAGTTGTGGATTAATTCTAATAGTTTTTTAGTTGATTCTCTAGGGTTCTCTAAGTAGACCATCATATCATCTGCAAAGAGTGATAATTTGCTTTCCTCATGACCTACTCTAATTACTTTAATCTCTTTTTCATTTCTTATTGCCAAGGCTAGCATTTCTAATACAATATTGAATAGTAATGGTGATAGTGGGCAACCTTGTATCACCCCTGATCTTATTGGGAATGGTTCCAGTTTATCACCATTACATATGATGCGAGCTGATGGTTTTAAATAGATGCTACCGACTATTTTAAGGAAAACTCCATTAATTCCTATACTCTCTAATATTTTTAATAGGAATGGATATTGGATTTTATTAAATGCTTTTTCTTCATCTATTGAGATTATCATATGTTTTTTATTAATTTGTTTATTAATATAGTCACTTATGTTAATAGTTTTCCTACATTCCTGGTACAAATCCCACTTGGTCTTGGTGTTTTATTCTGGGAATGATTTTCTGTAATCTCTTTGCTAGTATTTTATTTAAGATTTTTGCATCAATATTCATTACGGAGATTGGTCTATAATTTTCTTTCTCTGTTTTTGTTTTACCTGGTTTAGGTATCAGTATCATGTCTGTATCATAAAAGGAGTTTGGTACGAGTCCTTCATTCCCCATTTTTTTGAATAGTTTATATAATATTGGAGTTAACTGTTCTTTCAATGTTTGGTAGAATTCACATGTAAATCCATCTGGTCCTGGGGATTTTTTCTTAGGGAGTTGATTAATGACTTGTTCTATTTCTTTTTCTGAAATGTGACTATTTAAGTAATTTATTTCCTCTTCTGTTAATCTGGGCAATCGACATTTTGTAGATATTCCTCCATTTCATTTAGGTTATTAAATTTATTGGCAAAAAGTTGGGCAAAGTAACTCTTGATTATTGCTCTAACTTCCTCTTCATTGGTGGAAAGTTCTCCTTTTTCATTTTTGAGACTAACAATTTGATTTTCCTCTTTCCTTTTTCTACTTAAATTAACTAGAGGTTTATCTATTTTGTTGGTTTTTTCATAAAACCAACTTTTAGTTTTATTTATTAATTCAATAGTTTTTTTTTATTTTCAATTTCACTAATCTCTCCTTTTATTTTTAGGATTTCAAGTTTGGTATTTGATTGGGGATTTTTAATTTGTTCTTTCTCTAACTTTTTTGGCAGTATCACACAAATTTTGGTATGTTGTCTCATTATTGTCATTCTCTTGGATGAAATTAGTAATTGTGTCTGTAATTTGCTGTTTCACCATTTCATTCTTTAGGATAAAATTATTTAGTTTCCAATTGCTTTTTGGTCCATTTTCTCCTGGCCTTATATTGCATGTGATTTTTATTCCGTCATGATCTGAAAAAAATACATTTATTATTTCTGCCTTCCTGCATTTAATTTTGAGGTTTTTGGGTCCTAACACATGGTCAATTTTTGTATAAGTTCCATGGACTGCTGAGAAAAAAGTAAACTCCTTTCTGTCTCCATTTAATTTCCTCCAAAGATCTATCACACCTAACTTTTCTACCATTTTGTTTACCTCCTTAACTTCTTTCTTATTGATTTTGTGGTTTGATTTATCAAGTTCTGAGAGAGGGAGGTTGAGATCCCCCACTATTATAGTTTTGCTGTCTATTTCTTCTTGCATCTCTCTGAACTTTTCCTCTAGGAATTTCCATGCTGTACCACTTGGTGCATATGTGTTTTGTATTGATATTGCTTCATTATCTATTGTACCTTTTAGTTAGACATAATTTCCTTCTTTGCCTCTTTTAATTAAGTCTATCTTTACTTTTACTTGGTCTGAGATCAGGATTGCTACCCCTCCTTTTTTTTGTTCACCTGAAGCATAATAGATTCTGCTCCAGCCTTTTACCTTCAACCTGTATGTATCTCTATGTTTTAAATGTGTTTCTTGTATACAACATATTCTTGGATTCTGGTTTTTAATCCAGTCTGCTATCTGCTTCTGCTTTAAGGGAGAGTAAATTCCATTCACATTCACAGTTAAAATAACTAATTCTGTATTTCATGCCATCTTATTTACCCTAGCTTATGCATTTCTCTTTCTTATCCCCTTACCCTCCTTCTTACTATTTTGCTTTTGATAACCACTTCCCTCAAACATTCCTTCTGCTTTAGAGCTGCACCCACCCCTTTTTTCACCCTTTCCCTCCTGTTTCCTTGTAAGGACATCTATTATTCCCTCTGAGCCAAATCTGATGAGATGGAGATTAACCCAATTCTCATTCCCCTCCCTTTTTTCCCTTCAATCATTATTTGTTTTATTTGCCTGTACATGTGATGTAATTTCCCTTATTTTTCCTCCTTTTCCTCTTCTTCCAGTGTTATCCCTTTTCTACCTCTAATTTCTTTTTCAGTTTATCATACCATAATAATCATAAAATCACAGTAATCATATAATAATCATAATGTAATAATAGATTCATAAAATCAAACCTCAATCTATAAGTTTCTATAACATAAATACAGTTCTCAAGAGTTATTTTTTTTTCTTGTTACCTTTTTTATCTTTCTCTTGTGTTCTGTGTTTGTAGATCAAATTTTTTGTTCAGTTCTGGTCTTTTCAGTAGAAATACATGAAATTCTGCTATATCATTGAATGACCATCTTCTTCCCTGGAAGATAATGCTCATTCTAGCTGGGTAATGTATTCTTGGCTGCTATCCAAGTTCCTTTGCCCTTTGGAATATCTGATTCCAGGCCCTTCGATCCTTCAAAGTAGAAGCTGCTAGGTCCTGTGTGATCCTAATTGTGGCTCCCCGATATTTAAATTGTTTCTTTCTGGCTTCTCATAATAACTTTTCCTTGGTATGATAGTTCTGGAATTTAGCCACGATATTTCTGGGGGACTTAATTTTGGGGTTTCTTTCAGGAGGTGATCTGTGGATTGTTTCAATAAATATTTTGCCTTCTGGGTCTAAAATATCAGGGCAGGTTTCTTTTATGATTTCCTGGAAGATAGTGTCTAGGTTCTTTTTTTTCATCATGGCTTTCAGGAAGCCCTATAATCCTTAGATTGTCTCTCCTAGATCTATTTTTCAGGTCAGTTGTTTTTCCTAGGAGATATTTCATGTTTTTCTCTATATTTTCATTTTTTTTTTGTTTTAGTTTGACTGATTCTTGAAGTCTTGATGAGTCATTCATTTCCAGTTGTTTAATTCTAATTTTTAATGTCTTATTTTCTTCAGTTACTGTTTTTAGTTCCTTTTGCAATTTACCATTTACATTTTTTTGTTCATTGCATTCTTTTTCCATTTTTTCTATTTTATTTTGCAGTGGTCTCATTTTGTTTCCCCATGTTTCTTCTAACTCTCTTTTAAGATTTTTTATGCAATCTTCAAAGAAAGCCTTGTGACATGGAGGCCAGTTTATGTCTCTCTTTGGGGTTTTTTCTGGAGTTGCTGTACCTTTAGGAGCCTCAGGATTTGAGGTCTGTTCTTCCCTCTCTCCATAAAAGTTGTCTATGTTGAGAGCTCTTTTTGTTTTTTTATTCATTTTTTAAAGGTGTGAGGTCTGTTTAAGGCAAAGTTGGGACAGCTGCTTTAATTTGCCCTGGGGCAGTTCTGCTGATTGAGTTATTTCAGGAACTGGGCAGTTCTGCTGATTGAATTATGTGAGGTGCTGATCAGTCCTGCTGATTGGTTGATCACCCTAGGGTGCTGTGTAATGGCAGCTAGGTCTGATGCTCACAGGGGTTCAGTGGTTCACAATATATCCCCCACAAAAGGCAGACCCTCCAAACCACCTGCCCACAATCAGGACAGATTGGCCCAAGAGGCCCCCAGAAGACTCCCAGGTGTGTGAAAAGCACAATGCTCCCACTTCTGTTCCGACTCCTGTTCCAGCTCCCTACTCCAGCTCCCTGCCCTGGTTTCCCTGTGCTGCAGTCTGGGTTCGGCAGACCACCCCCCTGCCCAATTAAAACAGACCTGTTTTGAAGTTCTTTCCGAGTATCTTCTTCTAGAATCGTGTTGTCCTCCAGATATTGTGGGGTTTTTTGCTTCAAAATCAGTCTAGAGGCTTCATATGTTGTTGGTTTGAGGGAAGGTTAGAGGAGGTTACCAAGACTCCTGTCTGATCTCTGCCACCATGGCTCCACTCCCCTTCTACTTTTGAATATTACAAATAGCTATAAAAAAGGCACAAAAAGGTTCAATGATTTGCACAGGCTTAATATCTTTCAGTTCAGGTCTGACTCATGAAGAAAGCTGATGGTTTAGATTAGGAAATAGAATGAAATAAGATATTCAGAGGGGATGTGGGAAGGCTGGGACACTGATACATTGTTGGTGGAGCTGTGAATGGATCCAGCCATTCTGGAGAGCAATTTGGAGGTATGCTTAAAAAGTTATCAAACTGTGCATACCCTTTGATCCAGCAGCATTTCTATTGGGCTTATATCCCAAAAAAATCATAAAGGAAGGAAAGGGCCCTACATGTGCAAGAATGTTTGTGGCAGCCCTTTTTGTAGTGGCTAGAAACTGGAAACTGAATAGATGCCCTTCAATTGGAGAATGACTGAATAAATTATGGTATATGAATATTATGGAATATTATTGTTCTGTAAGAAATGACCAGCAAGATGATTTCAGAGAAGCTTTGAAAGACTTGCATGAACTGATGCTGAGTGAAATGAGCATAACCAGGAGATCATTATATATGGCAACAACAATACTATATGACGATCAATTCTGATGGACATAGCTCTCTAAAACAATGAAATGTTTCAGACAACTTCTAATTGTTCACTGAAGAAAGCCATGTATACCCAGAGAGAGGGATGTGAAATGTGGACCACAACATAACATTCCCATACTCTCGATTGATGTTTGCTTGCATTGTGTTTCCTTTATCTGATATGTCTTTCATGTAGATACGATTTTTCTTGCACAACAATGAAAAGTGTGGAAATACGTATACATATATTCGATTTGTCAAGTATTTTAACATAATTAATATGTAGTGAATATCCTGCCATCTAGGGGAGGGGTGTGGAATAAATGGGAAAAATTTGTAACAGAAAGCTATGTAAGAGTTAATGGTGAAGAATTACCCATACATATGCTTTTTTTTTTGTTTGTTTGTTTTGTTTTTTGGGTTTTTTTGTTTGTTTTTTGCTTTTTGCTGAGGCATTTGGGGTTAAGTGACTTGCCCAGGGTCACACAGCTAGGAAATGTTAAGTGTCTGAGGCCAGATTTGAACTCAGGTCCTCCTGACTTCAGGGCTGGTGCTCTATCCACTGCCCCACCTAGCTGCCCCCCCAAACATATGTTTTGCAAATAAAATAAAATTTTAAAAAATGACCTATTCAGATACCCACTAATATTTAACAGAAGTAAATTTTCTTCACATAATCATGGAAAAGGTTTTTTGTACTTAGATGCCCAGGAATATGTATCAGTAGCTAAAGATTTATTCAGTCAGACAAATTAGATTTGGAGGAGAGTTTTATCATCTCTTAGGGGAAAATATAGCTTAGTCTACAACTATGGGATTTAGGTGTTAATCCTATTGCACATATAGAGCTATTAAGTGTCACAGGAAAATTTTGAACTATGAGTTTATTTTTTAATGTATTTACTTATTTAAAACTTTAAAATAAGAAAAAAAGAAAGACAAAAAAGAAAGAAAAAAGAGTGTCATGTGTCCAGTGGGACATCAGGGAAGATTCAAAAAATGTAACAATAAATTTCCATTTCATGAAAGCATGTGTGATAAAAGAAGGCATCATTTTCAAGACTGTCTATCTTTGCTTCTTGAAGGTTTCTTTTGTTCTGTTGAGCACTTTTTTCCATTATTTTTTCTCCTTTCCTCTCCACCCTTGTCTCCCAACCAGTCTATAGTTAAGCACCGATATATTCACGTGTGTATGTATTTCATACATAGCTATCTATGCATCTATATCTATATAATACACACACATGCAGATCCACATTGTGTGTGTGTGTGTCTATGGATTATCACTCAACATTTGACAAAAATTGCTAGAAAAATTGGACTGCAGTTTGGTATAAAGTATGCATAGACCAATATTTTATACAATATAGCAAGATAATACCAAAATAGATTAAAGGTGTAGACATAAAGATGATTAAATAATTCAATTAGTGGAGAATGAAAAAACGTACCTGTCAGAACTAGAGATAAGTGAAGAATATTGAGAGAAATAGATTATTACGAGATATGAAGTTGATAATTTTGATTACATAAAATTACATTTTTTTTGCACAAACAAGATGGATGAAACCAAAATTAGAAGCAAAACTGAGGAGGTGGTAATTGTGGGAGTTACAGAAGTGTAGCAAGTTTCTCTAATAAAGGCTTCCTTTTTCAAATACATAAAGAACTGAGCCAATTTTATAAAAAAAAAATAAGAAAAATTCTCCAGGCTTTGGTGCTTAAATAATATCAATGAACACTTTTCAGAAAAAAAACTTTATAAGTCCATTAATAATCACATTTAAAAGATTCTGAATAACTACTGATTAGAGAAATGAAAATTAAAATATTTGAAATAACACCCCATACTTAGTAGATTATCCAACTTGATGGAAAAGGGACATTGTTAAGGACCATACTTAAGTGTGAAGGGGCAGGTCAGTTCTCTGAAAGCTCTCACAGCTAAGAATCATAACACACTTGAAGGAATTGCAAATCAGACTTTACTGAAGCAGATGTTGCTTGTGAATTGGGAATGAAATATACTGGAGCCAAGAGGAAAGAGAAGACAGGTCAGAGAATGCAACTGCCTCTCAGTGTCCTTGTATCATCATCATCCTTTCACATGAAGGAATCTATTCTGTTGGTCAGAATTAGATCCCCATCAGCCACTAGCAGGTTGCTCCCATGACAAAAAGTGCCTGAACAGTGACACAACAAACAAACAAACAAAAAAAGATGCAGCAGTGCTCCAGAGCTGTTCGTGAGTAGGATCCTCCCAGGAGAGTACCTTTGGTAACCCATGGAGAAGGAAAGGGAAAAGAGACCTGGTAAGACTTTCAGTTGCAGTAATTAAAATGGGCCAACACATCAAAGGGCCGAGCCAGGACACTGATGAGGGACTTATGAAAAATGCCTACTCTGATTCCAATTCTACTTCTCTGTTTGTCAGAAAATTTGCCTCTATGGCATCTCACAAGATTCACCACTTGCTATAGTGTCTCACCCTGCAACCTGCATTCGAGGAATAGAACATAAAAGACTTTGATAGTGCTGGTTGCATTCTTCAGCATGCAAGCTGAGATAACAGCCACTGCACAGTATTGGACAAACTTAAATACAGTGCTATTGAGTGAAAAATAAAAACAAGGAATTGTTAAGGACCATGCTTAAGTGTTAAGGGGCAGGTCAGTTTTCTGAAAGCCCCCACAGCTGTGAATCATAACACACTTGAAGAATTGCAAATCAGCCTTTAATCTTGCAGATGTTGCTTGTAGATTGGAAATGAAATGAATGGGAGTCAAGAGGAAAGAGGAGAGAGGTCAAAGAATGCAACTACCTCTCAGTCTCCTTTATCATTATCATCCTCTCATATGAAGGGATCTATTCTGCTGGGCAGAATTAGATCCCCAGCAGACACTAGCAGGTGGCTCCAATAATACCCAACAATTTTTACGTTTCACTATAACACATTGGCAGGTTCAGCTATTAGCAGATTGCTCCCATAACAGGATATGACAAATGCTGGATTGGGGATAATGGTATACTATTGTATTATTGATGAAATTGTAACGTGAACCAATCATTCTGGAGAGTAATTTGAAATTAGGCCCAAAATACTATAAAATTGCGAATATTATTTGAGTTACACCTCTACTAGTTCTGTAAATAAAAGAAACCAAAGAAATATGTACAATAAGATTGCAACAAAAATGAAAATTGTGGGGATCTATCAATCAAGGAATACCTAAATATTTTTTGGTATATGGTTATTATTAAATGCTATTTTGCTATAAGAAATGATGAGAAGAATGTTTTTTTAGCAAACTGAAATATGTTATATGAATTGATAAAAATTCAAGTGAGCAGAATCAGAACATTGCATATATATAACAGAAGTATCATAAAGATGATCAAAGGTAAAATTTTACCTCCTTTGATTGAGACAATGATCCAAGACAATTATGAAGGATGCATGATGAAAATGCTACCTGCCACTGATGTACATACTTTAAAAAAATTATTGAGCTTTCTTTGTTTTGTTTTTCCCTGTCTTTTTTTTTATGACCTGACTAATGCAGAATTTGTTCAGCATTTCTTTATCTGTGCAACTGATATCAAATTCTATATCTTCTCAAGTAGGGAAAAAAGATGGTCGAGGAGAGAATTTGTAAGTCAAAATTTAAATTAAGTAATGTTAATTTTTTGTATGTAATTGGGAAATATTTAACAAAATTAATTAAAATATATTTTAAATAATTATATTATTATCTAACATATTACACATGAATATCATAATAAACTAGCCAAAGATATTGAGAAAAAGCAGTAAGATATCAAGTAGGGAACTAGAAGAAAGTAGGGACACAAAAGAAAAGATCTGACAGTATATTCAAGAAGATAGTATCAAAAAGGAAGAAGGTTCTTGTATTTGTTCAAAATGCCTTTCTCTAGGTTTAGAACCCAAATCTACAATAAATGTAGTAGAAATATTGAAAAGAATATTTATTGGTTTTAATACTTATATTACATAATTAATGATTATATATAAACATTCTAGAGCAGTAATCAAGCAGCATAACAATAATATTTATGACTGCAATATTTTTTAAATCATTTTGCACTGTTTACTATATTAAAGAGAATTGTGATTTTTCTTCAATTGTGTACTTCATTTTGTTCCTTTTTTAAGTTTAAAACAATTTGCAACCCCTTAAACTATATTTCCGTAATATTGATGCAATGCATTTAAACTAAAAGTAAAAAATAAACAAAAGCAAAAAAACCCAAAAAACTCAGCTTTTTCTGTCATTTGAACCTGCCAGAGGGTTATAGTGAGAAGTAAAAATTGAATTAAAATTCTGTGTAGTTTCAAGTAACTACTTTGGTTTATTTAAATAATTATACTAAATAGATCTTAATATGTCCTTTAAGTGTTAATTAAATTTGTATCTCCTGGGGCAGCTAGG